>JAPYYM010000956.1:0-14075 GCA_028534135.1 Potos flavus
TCATATGATAATTGTCTTTCTCTGATTGACTTATTTCACTTAGCATAATACCCTCTAGTTCCATCCACATCTTTGCAAATGGCAAGATTTCATTTCTCTTGATGGCTGCATAGTATTCCTTTGTATATATATACCACATCTTTAAAGAAGTTGTTCTTTTTTGATTACAAAATCAACATATGTATATCATAAAAGTTCGGGTGGTGTATGAATGTGTGACATAGCAAGTGCAGGTTCCTTGGGTCAATCCTAACCTGAGAAATCACCACTGCCAACAGTGTGGACGTTATTTTTTCAGAATTTTCTAGAAAATTTTGAATGGCATCATTTGGCCTTGAAGATTTCTGAAGGTTCATACCTGGCTTCAGTATCTTAAAAGGTGTTTTGCTCCTTGGCATTTGTAAAAAAGATTTTATTTATTTATTTGAGAAAGAGAGAGAGCACAGAGGAGAGGGAAAGGAGAAGACTCCCCACTGAGCAGGGAACCCAACATGGGGCTCAATCCCAGGACCCCGAGATCATGACCTGAGCTGAAGTCAGATGCTCAACTGACTGAGCCACCCAGGTGCCCCTATTTATTTATTTTTTGAGAGAGAGAGAGAGAGAGAGCACTCAAGCTGGGGGAGGGGCAGAGGAAGAGGAAGAAAAGAATCCCGAGCAGACTCCCCACTGAACTCAGAGCTCAACACAGGGCAGATCCCATGACCCCAAGATCACAACCCAAGCCGAAATCACGAGTCAGACACCTAACCGACTGAGCCATCCAGGCAGGTGCCCCAACTCTTTGGCATCTTTGTTGAATAAATGTAGTAGGCTTATTTTGATAAATCAATCTTTTTGGGGAAGCCATGTTGCCTGGAGGGAAGAGTACCGAATTTGGGGTCCCTACTGACCACTCTCATGTCTCCCTGCGCTCGGCGGGGTATGTGTGGGCTGTGCTGTCTGCTGTCTGTGCCCTCGAGTCAGTGCCTCCGTGCTGTGGACAGAAGCACTTGTTGTTCTGAGTGTCAGGCTGGGCCATGGTATCGAGGCAGCAGTAAGAGCATGAGGACCCCCATCTTCTGCCGGCACCCACACCACTGAATGGGTGACAATAGTCAACAATAGCCTGTGTTTACTCTGTGTGTCCTTCACATGCTTGGCTCTACATACATCTCATAACAGTTCCAGAAAGTGTAAGATCTAACTTTATCCTTGTTTTTCATATTCTAAAACATGAGTTCCCAGAGGCCACACCATTTGCTTAGCATCCCCAGGTAGCAAGTGCCAGAGTCAGAACTCAGGTAGCCTTGCCAGGTATAGAGGCCCCTCGGGATGTTAATTACCCTCTCCTCAGGTCTGTACAGCCTCTCCATGAACCCCATCTCCTCCTCGGCCTTTATACATAGTAGTCGGGTCCAAATGTGAGCGGGGACCTGGGGAACCCCAGTTGGTTCTCAGTCTTGTAAAGAGTTGAGCGTGTTGGGAGCAGGTAAAAACACACGTTTCCGCAGGGCTGCGTCCCCGCATCAGGGCTCCTGAGAGCCGGGGAGAGCAGCTTTGCCTGGGCAACAGTGGGCAGTTGCCATGGTGGTCGCTATGGCAACGCTGATGCATGTACCACCCGGTTCCCTCTGGAGCCCAGCTGGTGAGCTGGAAGACGAGCCACCCTGGAGCATGGCTGGGGCTCGCTCTGTTCCGTGCATCAGGACCACAGTTGTTGGGAGATACTGGATAAGCAGCACGTAACTGATCAACACGATTAATTTTTTTCCTCTCCAGTTTGGTGGCTTTTGTGGATTAGGTGGCCAGAAAATCCCTAAGACAGTTTGACAGGACTCAGGCACCAAGAGCAGGCATCCTGGAATCAGGCTGTCTGGCTCTGACTTCTAGTAGCCATGGAGCATTTCCAAGTCTAACCAGTGCCGCAGCCTTCTTCGGTGATGGCCCTTATTTTCCGGGCACCCATGAAAACTAAATGAACTAATCCACATGATAAGCACAGCACTAATAGCATCATCATCATCATCATTATTATTATTATTGTTACTGAAATAATGATATTACCCTGTCTTACTCAGAATTTCTCTTACTCTGAGGAATTGTCTTGCTCAGAATTACTCTCTCTTACCAGGATTTTGGGGGTGGCTTGCTGTTTGTCATAGCGATGAAATAATCTCAGTTGGAATGGTGCCCTTGGCATTACCTTTTCCTTTTTCTTCGTATATGCTGACGTGGTCCCACCCCCACCACCATATTTTACTGACAGTTTGGGAATAAACATGTTTTCACGTGTGGCCCCAGTCACTGCCAAAAACAGCATTTATGGAGCTTCTAATTACCTTGGAGACGGGGGTAGGTCCTGTATCAGAAAGTCAGTAAACTGCTTTAGTGATGCTGGCTAATTTAAGAATTTTTGGTGTTTTTATTTATTTTTATTTTTTATTTATTTTTTGGCGTTTTTAAATGAGTCAGAATCAATAGAACGTTTGTTAGAGATGCCTGTTTCTGAATCCTAAGTTTTAGGATTGCGATTTTCATTTTGGAGGCGTTAGGCCACCTACATACTGATTTATTTATTAGGTTCTAATCAATGTATTAATTAATTTGAGAGAGAGAGAGCATGAGCGGGAGGGTGGGGCAGGGGGAGAGGGAGACGCAGACTTCCTTCTGAGTACGGAGCCTCACACCGAGCTCAATCTCAGGACCCCAAGTCCCTGACCTGAGCTGAGCTCAGATGCTCAACCGACTAAGCCACCCAGGGGCCCCTGATCAATATATTACTGAATAAAGTGTGAAGACTTTCCCCTACCCTACCCTGGGTAAAAAAACTTCATAGAATGCCTGTTAGATAGAAACTAAGAAAGTATGGTGTCTGTAAATACAATTTTTGAGTTAGAGCTTTCCAGGATTTGAAAAACATGAATTTATCTCCTTCCTTTTTGTTTCTGATTTGTATACAGTTTGATAGAACAATTCCAAAGACTTCACTTAGTTTTCTTTTTAAGACAAAAATTGGAAAGAGAGTTCAGGTTGGTTTTTAAAAAAACACCTTCTCGGGGCTGTTTATTTGATTCAGATCCCTTTAAAACATTAAGAAAACTCAGCCATTAAAATTTTTAAATTAAAATTATACTTTAACCAAAGTAGCATGCACGCAGTAAAAATATACCAGTGAATCTGCATGTTTTCTTTTTGCTAATGTAGAAAATCCAACACATAATACTAATCTCTGATCATCGTTAAAGTCCAGTCGAAAAAAAAATAAAAAAATAATTAAATAAAATGCACTTCATGTAAAGAGGAACTAACCAGTAACATTGGCTCCGGGTCTAGCACATAGTAAACATTTCAGTTTCCATCTCCTTTTCTCTGTTATCAGTGCTTCTGCAATGGTTTTAACATCTGTTTCTCTGTTTTCTGGAGGCAGACTGCCTGGGTTTCAATCCTGGCTCTGCCACCGACTGGCTGTGTGATTTTGGGCAATTCACTTAACCTCTCTGAGCCTCAGTTTCCTTATCTGTAAAGTGGGAATAGTAAAAGTATTTACTTATAAAGTTGTTTTGAGGGTTCAGTGAGTTAATACTTATTAAGCACTTAGTATCTGGTACATAATAAACTTTTTTTTTTTAAGTAAACCCTTAAAAACATGACCTCCATGATGGAGAGATTGAGGATTCTCTTGGTCCCTAAGTAAAAGGTCATTGGTGCTAGTAAGTTGCAATGACCATGACCTGATCCCACATCTGTGGAGTTGAGGGGCCAGAGGCTGACATCCGCAGAGAGCTTCAGTTTTTCATTTCAGATAAGAGGGGAGTGCCTCTCAGTGTTGGCTCAGGGAAGGTTGGGTACGTACAAGGAGTCCTGGTTAGAAAAACACACACTCGGGAAAGAACAGGCTCTCCCCAGGCAAAACTTTAGAAAAACAACAATCTGCTGCTCCTTGATTAAAGGGTAGAAAACTAATTATCCTTTCCGGAGGGACGTGAGGCCGCTCTCTGCCGGACTGTGACCCGGAGGTGCAGGATGTGGATTTCCTTAGGATGTAATGAAGCCTTTCCCATTGAAAATGTGCCATAATTCACATGGATGCAGGTGGGGAGAGGGAGAATGAGCCCCTTGCTTTCAAAAGTGACCCCTGAATGCTTTAGAAACAGTGTCTGCAGGTCAGCATGTTGAGAACATGAAATGATAATTTTCCTAAAGGGGATTTCCAAAAGACCTCTGTGACAAAACATCCTTTTAAAAATATTCTGTAATTTCTGCTAATTAGACCAGCTCACAATTAGCTTGAATGGTGAGATTTGGTGTTGCCAATGAGAAGCCATTCAATCCACGGATGATATAGATCTGAATGCCAATGAGAGGAGTCACTGGAAAACACGTTATTTCCATCCTGAATAAATGCCAAGTAGTATTAATTCTAGTTTCTTTAGTCAAGGGAAGGGAATGAAGCATTCCCTTGTGGGATAATTTGTGTGTGAGTTTCCTCACCGTCTTCTATACCATCCTGTTGGGAATGCAAAGTTCCTGTTGACCTATACTGTTTGGCTGGAGATGTCAAGAAAGTTCAAAAAAGTCTTGTAAATATTTATTGAGCATCTATCATGTGCCAGTTGTCCAGAGGGTGGGACTAAAACATTAAAAAGACCTATGAAGGGGGCGCCTGGGTGGCTGAGTCCGTTAAGCGTCCGACTCTTGATTTCAACTCAGGTCATGATCTCAGGGTCATGAGATCGAGCCCCATGTGTTGGGTTCTGTGCTCAATGGGGAGTCTGCTTAAGATTCTCTCTCTCCCTCTCCCTCTCTCCCCACCTCCATGCTCACCTACTCGCTCTCTGTCTCAAAAAAAAAAAAAAAAAAAAATCTTAAAAAAAAAGGATGAAGTGCTCACCATTAGGGAGCTCATATTTTAATGACTTCAGTGGACTGGCCAATACCTAAGATCCTTGTCAACTTAGATTTTCTACAGACATTGCTTCTGGGTAATTTGAGACAAGCCCCTCTCAGCTCTGTCCCCAACTCCATTCACTTTATCCTGTCAAGTCATCAGGGACCCCTGCTTTGCCAAATTCAGTGGGCGTTTCTCCATCCCCTACTTAATGATATAGTTGAGCACTCCCTCCCTGAAACACTTTCTTACCCGGCTTCTGGAATGCGCCTCTCCCTTAGTTCGCCCTTCACCGAAGTAGCACTCCTCTTCAGTCTAAAGGCTGATGCCTCTTGAATATACTCTTCAGTTTCTTGTATCCAACTGCTCACTCTAATCTCCATTTGGAGATCCATACAAATACAGATGATCTGTCTGCTTTTGATTTTTGTCCCCCAGTCTTCCCCTCCCCATGGGTCTTCTCCGTCTTCCCGATTGCTCAGGCTAAAATTCTTAGAGCGTCTTTTACTTCTTTCTAATTTCATACCCAACCCACTGGCAAATCCTGTGGTTTCTCACTCAGACCAAAATATAAAACCTTGCAGTCGTCTATAGGACCCTCACCATGTGGTTTCTGCTCCCCAGACTTCCCTGAGCCTCCATTTCCAGCTTGAAAATGGACGTGGTGAGACAGACTTCGTAGTGTTGCTACTAGGAGTAAGTCAATAATTCCTGTACAGTGCTTTATGTCCTATCTGGCTCACATTGAGAGCTTAATAAATGTTAGCTCTAAATATTTGCTGAGCGTCTACTGTGTGCCAGGCATCATTGTAGGCATAAGGGATGCTGCCAAGTAAACCACAGTTCCATTCTCTCAGAGCTCACATTAGGAGGTGCTACAGAGAAGAACAAAGCAGAGTAGGGGAGTGGGCAGACAACAGGGGTAGCTGCTCTTTGTGTGATCTGGGCTCACCGGTTTGTGATTTGGATTTGGGTTCAAGTTGGAAACTGAGGCTCGGGAAAGTGTTCTGTAAGTTGCCCAAGATCACGTGGTAGACTTGGGCTTGAACCAGGGTCTTGGAGACAGCAGAGTCCATGCCATGACCACCTCGTGTGGCTGCTGTCTCTCTTCGTTGGGTTTACTTTGTTCTAGAAAGTTTTGAGGTGGCTGCCCAACACATAGAAATGTGAATGAGCAACCTATGGCCCACCTTGGACTTGAAATACGCAAATGGACAGGAGCATTGGTGTATTTGTCAGGATGGGATGGTGTCTCTGAGTGTTCTGGTTTTAATTTCCTGGGGGCAGTTATGCCTTTTTGTAGGTACTTTCTCTTGGATGAGGAGACAGCATGGGAACTAGAGCGGAATTAGTAAAGTGAAAATCGTATACAATGCACTTAAGTGCCTTTGGGAAGGTGCCATCTAAGGCTGGCCTACCCTTATGACCGAGGTCCCTTCCCTCTGGTGCTGTTCATTTGAACAATTTCTAGCCAAGGAGCTGTCTTAAATTTGAGGAACTTTTGTTCAGAAAGTGCCTCCCTAGGACCCAACGAAGCCCGAGAGAGGCCTGGGAAAGAGGGAAAGCTGAGATGGGTGCAGACCCACAGCCCCTGTCAGGCTTGCCTCAGGATCCATGCATGGCCAGTGCTCAGAGAGCCCAGGGGGTGGCCTCAACTGTGGAAGCTGCTCTCCCTCTCTCAAGGGCATGTGGTTGTATTCATGTTCTGTCTGTGTATATATAAGGCTCCTTTCTGACACTGCGACCACAGACCCACTGAGGGCGAGCCCCACGCATTCATTCTCCAGCTGCTGATTCAAGTCCTATTAAATGCAGGGAGTACGGAGACAGCAGCAAACCCAGATCACATAGCTCGTCCCCCAGAAGTGGGCTAATTTTTAAAGCGTACCTTCTGGGCGTCAGATGCTAAGAGCCTTACGTATATTAACTCACTTAATCCTCACAACAGCTCTATGAGGGAATCCTGTTATTACTTCCATTTTACAGATGGGGGAAGTAGGGAACAGAGTGGGTAAGTCAGTTGTCCCAGGTCACACAGCTAGTGAATGGCAGAGCTGGCTCCAAGCATCTGCCCTCCTTTTTTTTTTTTTTTAAGTAGGCTCCGTGCCCAGCATGGAGCCCAATGCAGGGCTTGAACTCACGACCCCGAGATCAAGGCCTGAGCTGAGATCAAGGGGCAGATGCTTAACCGACTGAACACCCAGGCGCCCCAAACATCTGCACTTTTTACCGCGGCTTCATGGCACCGCTTGGGAAACATTAGAATTTACCATTAAGCGTTCTTTTTCTGGAAGACTGCACTCATGAAAAGTTGTTCTGGAGATAAAAGCTTTGCAGGAAGCTCCTGGGTGAAAGAGAAGTGCAGCAGAATGCCTCATGAGGTGGGAGCAGAGGATGGACCACGTGTTGCTAGGGGATCTCAGAGCATGGAGAGCCAGGGCCAGGAGTGGAGAATGGGAGGAAGCAGAGAAAGCCAGAGGGTGGGAATTGTTATCACTGTTGAAGGATTCACATAAATATGTGTCTCCGAAACGGGGGCTTGTGGGGCGGATTTCTCACCAGGGCTGATAAAACTTCACATCTAAACCATTTTTGTCAGTTCCCAAGCTGCACACGGTGCTTACTCTCCTGGCTTCTAGTTACACGATTCCCACTTCTGGTGTAGTTAACAGTATTTTATGTTGCATTGTTATTTCATGAGGATTTCTTCCATAGATACGTATCTTTTATTTTGCCTGAAAATTATTTTATCCTATTTTTAAAATTTTTTAATTTTTAAAGCAGCGAAATATAGGGCATTTCCCCCTCTTTAAAAAAGTTTTTCTTTAAATTCCAGGTAGTTAACATGCAGTGTAATACTAGTTTCAGGTGAACAGTATCATGGTTCTGTGCTTCCATACATCCCCCAGTGCTCATCACCCAAGTGCCCTCCTTCACCCTCACACATTTTGCCAATCCCTCTGGTAACCATCAGTTTGTTCTCTGTAGTGGAGAGTCTGTTTCTTGCTTTGCCTCTCTTCCCCCGCACCCTTTGCTCATCTGTTTTATTTCTTAAGTTCTACATATGAGTGAAATTGTATGTTATTTGTCTTTCTCTGACTGACTGATTTCGCTTAGCATGATACTCTCTAGCTCCACCCACGTTGTTGGAAACGGCAAGGTTTCATTCTTTTTTATGGCTCAGTAATATTCCGTTATATATGTATCTACCACATCTACTTTATCCGTTCATCAGTTGATGGACACTTGGGCTGTTTCCATACTCTGGCTACTGTAAATAATGCTGCTGTAAACATCAGGGTGCACGTACTAGTTCAAACTAGTATTTTTGTATCTTTGGGTAAAGAAACATGAAAAGATGCTTAACATCACAGATCATCAGGGAAATGCAAACCAAAACGACAATGAGATATCACCTCACACCTGTCGGAATGGCTAAAATCAACAGTGCAAGAAACCACAGGTGTTGGTGAGGATGTAAAGAAAGGGGAACCTCCTCTTGCACTGTGGGGAATGCTAACTGGTACGCTCCTGAGTCTATAAAGAGTCCTTACATATCAATGACAAAAAAAGAACATCCCTTCATCTAGATGAGTAAATGACCTGAACAAATATTTCACAAAAGGTGTGGTACAAATATAATCACTTCATGGATTTGAAAAAATCATTTCATTCTCTTCTTTTTAGTTCATTCTGCAATTAGTTTCATTGAAGTAGTTCTGTGTTATTTAGGACCAGATCATAGACATCCCATTGTTTGGGATAATCTCCATTTGGGAAAAATGTCATTTGTTGCTCTATTCAAGTAAAGATGTGACCTGAAAATAATTTCCTGTATTTTTTCCAGAAACTACATCTCTAAAACCTTTGAGAAATTTTTTTTTCTTCCGAATTTTTCTGAATTCAGATTGATACTGAAATCATTTTGGAGAGTGTCTCACTTTCCAAGAGGGTCTCAATTTATACATTCTGGTTGGTCACTAACTGCTGAGGCATAGAGCTGTGAATTTTCAAAGTCTGAGGCTCTTTGAAACTGCACGTGTTTGCTTGTTTTTTTTTGAATTCTAGATCTCATGATTTTTTTTATTAATATATAATGTATTATTTGCCCCAGGGGATGTGTTTGTGTTTTAAAGATTTTATTTATTTATTTGAGAGAGAGAGAATGAGCAGTGGGGAGGGGCAGAGGGAGAGGGAGGGAGAGAGAGAGAGAGAGAGAAGCAGACTCCCTGCTGAGCAGGAAGCCTGATGCAGGGCTTGATCCCAGGACCTGGAGATCATGAGCCAAGCTGAAGGCAGAAGCTTAACCCACTGGGCCACCCCAGCACCCCCGTGTGGTGTTTTTCTATAACTGTGCTGTCCAGTATGATAGACACGTGGCATATATTGCTACTGCCCTTGAAACATGGCTAGTGCCAATTAAGATTGATGTAAGAGTAAAATACTCATTGGACTTTTTAAAAAAAATATTTATTTATTTAAGAGAGAGACAGAGAGAGAGAGGACATGAGCAGGAGAGGGGAAAGGCAAAGGGGGAGAGAGAGAGAGAGAGAGAGAGAGAGGAGAGAGAGAGAATCTTTATAGCAGGCTTCACACACAGTGGATTGGAGCTGTGGGGCCCGATGTCATGACCTCGAGATCATGACCTGGGCTGAAATCGAGAGTCAGATGCTTAACTGACTGAGCCTCCCAGGCGCCCCGGTAAAATACTCATTGGATTTTGAAGATGTGAAAAAATGTAAAATATCTCTACTGTTTTTTTCTATTACACGTTGAACTGATAATACTATCAGGATATATTGGGTTAATAAACTATATTAATACTAAACTTACCTGTTTCTGTTTACCATTTTAATGTGACTAATAGAAAGTTTAAAGTTATCATGCAGCTCGCATGATATTTCCACTGGACAGTGCTGTTCTAGAAAACAAGTGACGGAGGGATGGAAAATGGGAAAAAGAAGTCTGCACGGATACTTCTAACTTCTGTGCCTTCGGCAAGTGCCCCGTGAGAGAGGCTGCCGTGGATCTCAATGCCCGCAGTAGCCTCCCTGCCGGTCTCTGCCTTCATTTGGGATCCCGCGGCGGTCTTCTCTCCCCTCTAGTCAGAGGGATCTTTCTAAAGACAGAGCTCATGTCACGCCCCACTCTCTTGCTTCCATGGACCCCCTTCAGCCTGTGGCCAACCCCCCCAGCCCGAGCCTTTAAGATTCTGCCCTGTCCAGCTCTGGCCGCCTCTTCAGCCTCATCTCATGCCTCTCTGCCTCCCCCCACCATCCGTCAGGGCCTTTCCCTAAACATCATGATTTTCAGTGCACAATACATTTCCATAGTAAAGATTTAAAAATACATAATGTAAAAGATGCTGTCCACATCTCTGCTTCCCATCCCCCACCGCGGCTACACGTATAATCAATCACTGTCAGCAGCTGGCCATGTGCCCTTCCAGGGCCCTCACTCCGCGTACACAGCTGATTCTGTACATGCGTGAGTGTGTACGTGCGTGAGTGTGTGCGCATGTGTGTGTGTGTAAACATAAATCTGTTTATGTGTTATCCTGCTTCTTTTTTCATACACTGTATTTTAGGGTCCTTGCCGGTGAGGGCATTATCTTTAATGGATGCCTTAGTATTTTATTATATGGCTCTACCATAATTTATTCATTTGTTTATTATTGTTACTAATTATAAACTATTTCACCCGTGTAGCAAAATATAGGCTATTATAACATTTTACATCTCTGTAGCCACCATTTAGATTTAATAAACATCATTTTGTCCTGTTGGCTTCAGAGTTTTTATGTGAGTAAGTGGACCATTACAGGTAGAGGTGAAGCCTCACGGGGGTCCCACTCCAGTCCCTTTTCCCTCTCAGTCCCCAGAGGGAACCACTCCGCTGCAATCGATAAAACCTTTTTATCTGTAGTCTTACTGCATATATGTGCAGCTGTCAACACCAGAATGTTATTTTGTGAGATTCTAAATAGAATTATATCATATGTCATGCATACCTCCTGCAACTTGGATTTCCTTTCTGTTTTTTTTTTTTTTGAGATTTTTCATTAATATATGGTCCTATGTGGTCTTCCATTGCAAAGAATGAATCTAGCTTCATTTAAGCTGTCCTTTAGTGACAGACGTTTAAGTTGTTAAGATGTTTAAGATGTTAAGTTTAGCTTCCAGTTTTTCCAACGTGCCATCTCTCTTTTGCATCTTAACTCTTGATTCTTAACTTTTAGCAATCAGTTTGGCCGGTTTTGTCTATTTTGGTCATCTTTGCAAAGATCGGCTTTTTACCTCCTGCATTTTTAGCTTGCTTTCCCTGTGGCCTGGCCTGTTGCTCCCTGTCTTATCACCTGCTCGAGGCCCTCATCTCTGTCAGGTCACAGGGAGGCCTCATTTCCTCCGGGAGGTCCTTCTGGCTCCTCAAATGATTGAGCCTCTTTGGCACTCCCTCCTACCACTTTACTATTTTTTTTTTTTAAGACTTCCTATGGTCTCTCTCTCTCTCTCTCATTGTCCTTGTGTCAGCCTCATGAAAGCAGACACTGGCTCTGTGTTGTTCATTAATGTAAGGTAACTAGATCTCGAACGTCTGGTACCGTGTCAGCCCTACAGCAGCTGTTCTATAATATTGGGGACAAATTAGTGTGTGAGCCCTTATGATGGGGTACAGCCCCCCTCTCCAAAGGCTGCAGGCTCTCTTTCAGGGTGCCTTCTCTACAGGATTATTGCTGAGGATCCAACTAGAGCTGAGTGCTTGTAAATAGCCAAGTAGTTGACTATTTCTGAGGTTCTGGGATCCTTTTCCCCCACAATGTATCAGGACATAAAGAGTGGGGGCGGCAGCCATGACAGGAGGGAGTGAAGTGGAGTGTGGCCCTCTGGACCATGGTAACATGTTCCTGGGGGGTGCCTTGGTGCTTTTGTGTAAGAGACGAGCCAGAGGGAGGAGCTTTCTATGCAGCAAACTACCTTCTTCACCAGGAGCTTCTCCACAAAGAATTGTGTCTTCACTGGGCTTAACACCTGTCAGTCCATCCTCAATTATGTACCACACACAGAACTAAGAAGGCATTTACCTAAAAGAGACTGTCACAGCCCTAAGTGGTGCAAACAGAATAAAAATACCTAGCACAGGGGCTCCTGGGTGGCTCAGTCAGTTGAGCCTGCCCTCGTGATTTCGGCTCAGGTCGTGATCTCAGGGTCATGGGATCGGGTCCCGTGTTGGGCTCTGTGCTCAGACAGGAGTCTGCTTCCCCTCTCCCTCTCCTTCCAGCCCTCCTTCTGCTCACATACTCTGCGTCTTTCTCTCTCTCCCTAAAAATGAATGAATAAATTTTTTTTTAAAGATTTTATTTATTTATTTGACAGAGAGAGAGAGATCACAAGTAGGCAGAGAGGCAGGCAGAGAGAGAGGGGGAAGCAGGCTCCCCGCTGAGCAGAGAGCCCGATGCGGGGCTTGATCCCAGGACCCTAAGATCATGACCTGAGCCAAAGGCAGAGGCTTTAACCCACTGAGCCACCCAGGGACCCCTGAATGAATAAATCTTTAAAAAACATTACCTGGCACAGGTGATACCATATTCTGCATTAATTTTTCTTATAAAATGTAGCTTTTTGGCTTTTTTAGTAGTGCTACAGTTGTCTTCATGGATAGAGAGCAGTAAAACAAAAGAAATAAAAGGAAAGTTTTATTAGCAAGATGGCCTGAGTTGAGAATTAAGACATTAAAATATTTAAAACAAACACAAAATAGTGGCAAAGATGGTACTCTTTGGAAGGGAAATAGGGTGGGGGGCAGGAAATTGGACAGGGAATGGAGGGGATCACTTTTCATAGTTACCTTGTGTTCATATTTGTGGTCATGTTGTTGTCTAACACAAATATGGCAGGTTGAAGCCTTTGTTTTATTTTTCTTCTATTTTATCCATTGTATAAGAATTAGTGTGAATTTCACTGGCTGCCCAACGTGAGCCATACCAATGATAATGATAAGTAGCATTCCTTCTTACTGGGTTAAAGAAGGAGTCTTCAAGATGCTCCTCCTTATGATGACTTGTCAGAAGGTCAGTAGTAACCCAACGCAAGGTCATGATGCCCACGTCATTCACCTCACTGCCTCTGATCACACAGGCATTTTATCATCTCACATCATCACAAGAAGAAGGGTGATACAGTACAATAAGATATTTGAGAAAGGCCACATTCACATACTTTTATTACTACATATAATGTTATAATTCTTTTTTTTTGAAGAGAGAAAGCGGCGGGGGGTGGGGGGAGGAGTGGGAGAGAGAATGGATCCATGCTGGGTGTGGCTGCCCTGTGGCTCAATCCCATGACCTTGAGATCATGACCTGAACCAAAATCCAAAGTTGTTCACTCAACCGACTGAGCCACCTAGGTGCCCCTCTTATAATTCTATCTTATTAGGAGTCATTATTGTCATCCCCTTACTATGCCCCATTCATAATAGGTACATATGTGTAGGAGAAAACATAGCATGTGTGGGGTTTGGTCATATCCATTGGTTCAGGCATCCACTGGGCATCTTCAAACATACCCTTTTTTCTTTTTCTTTTTTCCCCCAAATACTTTTATTTTATTTTTTCAGTGTTACAAGATTTATTGTTCATGTACCACACCCAGTGCTCAATGCAATACGTGCCCTCCTCAATACCCACCACCAGGCTCCACCCAACCCCCACCCCTTCCCCTCCAAAACCTTCAGTTTGTTTCTCAGAGTCCGCAGTCTCTCATGGCTCATCTCCCCCTCCAAATTCCCCCAATTCACCCTTCCTTTCCTTCTCAAAATGTCCTCCATGTTTTTCCTTATGCTCCACACGTGAGACCATATGATAGTTGACTCTCTCTGCTTGACTTATTTCACTCAGCATAATCTCTTCCAGTCCCATCCATGTTGATACAAAAGTTGGGTATTCATCCTTTCTGATGGAGGCATAATATTCCATTGTATATATGGACCATATCTTCTTTATCCATTCATCTTTTGAAGGGCATCTTGGCTCTTTCCACAGCTTGGCGATTGTGGCCATTGCTGCTATGAACATTGGGGTACATGTGGCCCTTCTTTGTACTGCATCTGCATCTTTGGGGTAAATACCCACTAGTGCAATTGCAGGGTCATAGGGTAGCTCTATTTTTAATTTCTTGAGGAATCTCTACACTGTTTTCCAAAGTGG
>JAPYYM010000957.1:0-14070 GCA_028534135.1 Potos flavus
CCCCCCCCCGGGCCAGGCCGAGCTGCCCAGCTGCGAGAGACGTCACCTGCCCCCTCCCAAGCTCACGCCCTTCCTGGGGACAGCCACAGGTAAAGACTGAGGGAGACTGGATAATAAAGGCCTGGCCATTTCTGCCCAAGTCGGGTCCACTCTGCAGGGTCCTTCTAGCTCCTGCGTGCCCTGTGGGGCAGGGGACACTGTCCCCGGGCTTCATCACAGGGTGACTCCCCTTCCCCGCCCACTCCTGCTTCCTCCTCGCCTTTCACGGGTGTGAACCCTAAGAGCACTCCAAAGAAGAGGTCCGAGCCTGTCTCCCAAAGCAGATCGACCGGATGTCCCCCGCCACGCGTCAAAGGCCGGGGGCGGAGCCCCCCCGTGAAGAAATCAGATCTGGTCTCCACAGCTGCCGGCGTCACACCTGAAGAAGGAGCGGGCTGTTGGCCAAGAGGCTGCACGTGGTGGCCTATCTCCAGGGACCAAAACTGTCCAGGAGTCTGGTTCTCTGCCCCTTGGACAGCGAAGCCAAGCACGCACCGATGGGGGAGCGGCCATAAGCAGCCTGACATCCACCAAGCTTCTAGAAGAATTGGAAGCCACATTGCTTGTTTGCAAAGGGATATTCAGTGACAGGTGAATCCTTCCATCTGTTTGCCCAGCCCCTCCCTCCGTGTAGGCGAACTCGGGAGGGGGCTAGGGAAGTGCAGAAAGAGCACAAAGGGCCCCTTTCCTAGGAAGGGCCCCTGTCCCAGCCCGGGGGGCGGGGGGGACCTCCCCGGCTGGAGTTTCCCTCCGCCTCTGGCCTTTCTGTAATCCACCTGCTGGCAGGAGGCAATCCCACTGACGGAGGAATGAAGGTGGATATTTAAACAGTCCCGGGTAAGAGTCACATCATTCACTGATGCCACTGAAAAGAACGATCCTCTTTACCATGGAAAAGAACATTCGCGCTCAACGGTGCTTTTTTATTTATTTTTGTTTAAAGATTTATTTATTTGAGAGAGGGAGAGAGAGAAAGAATCTCAAGCACACTCCATGCTGAGCACAGAGCCTGACCCAGGGCTCCGTCCCACGACCCTGATCATGACCTGAGCCGAAACCAAGTCAGACGCTTCACCGACTGAGCCACTAGGCGCCCCAAACAGTGCTTTTTAAAGAAAGTACAAAAGCAGGTTTGTCCTGTATTTCGGTGACTGTGGAGGGAGGGAAACGTCTATTTCCAGAGAGCAAGGTAGCCTCTTCCTTCCCAAAGAGACAACTAACCACTCCCCGAAACCCACTATAGGTTTCCAGGGATCTTAGGAGACATCATTTTAGCTAAAAAATCAGCTGTTTCTGCACAATTTCCAAAGGAGTTTAAACAGGTTCTCATCAAAGGTGTAATATCTTGACTCTCAAGATATTTCCGGAGGTTTGCTAAATGCTCCGTTTTGCTCAAGAGTTGGTAACCGCAATGGAAAAGCTATTTTAGACCTAATCTTTCAGAAAAGAGACAGGAGATAAACTTCACCCAGGTCCCACATCCAAATATCGTCAGTTTTTAGTCAATGTTAAAAAAAAAGACAAGGCGTATATACGCTTGCTGCGGTGACAGCCAAGACTGTCAGCTTACCGTTATTATCAAGTGGTTATTTTTCGCTATTATTCTCGGCATTAAGATTCTTTTTTTTTAGATTTTATTTATTTATTTATTTATTTATTTGACAGAGAGAGAGAGAGAGATCACAAGTAGGCAGAGAGGCAGGCAGAAAGAGAGGGGGAAGCAGGCTCCCTGCTGAGTAGAGAGCCCGATGCGGAACTCGATCCCAGGACCCTGAGATCATGACCTGAGCCGAAGGCAGAGGCTTTAACCCGCTGGGCCACCCAGGCGCCCCAAGATTCATTTTTTTTAATCGTGGTGAAATACACAGAAAATGTGCCACCTTAACCACTGTTAAGTATACAGGTCCGTGCTGTGCAGCCATCGCCACCGTCCACCTCCAGAACATGTCCATCTTCCCCAAATTGAAACTCTGTCCCCATGGGACACGAACTCCTCCTTCCCTCCTCCAGCCTCCCCCACCCCCGCAGCCACCATCCTCCTTTCTGAGTCTATGATTCTGACTACCTGTGGAATCAACACATTGTTTCTCTTTCTGCACCTGGCGTATTTCACTGAGCACAAAGTGCTCAAGGTTCACCCACACTGTAGCAGGTGTCAGAACGTCCTTCCTTTTTAGGGCTGAGTAATAATCCGCCATATGCATACATCAGGTTTTGTTTGTCCATTCAGCCAGCAGACACTTGGCTTGTTGCCATCTTTTGGCTGAATAAGGCTGCTAAGAACCCAGGCGTACACACAGCTCTTCGAAATTCTGTTTCAAGCTTTTTGGGGAGATTATTTTTTTCAATAGATACTTTGTGAGCAGCTACCGCCAGCTGGGGCCACAGAGACAAAGAAGATCGGGTGCCCCTTCCAGATTTTACCACCTAACATTGAGACCAAAAAAAAAAAAAAAAAAAATAGCCTTCTCTTTTCCGATGGTCTTCTGTCTCTGTTGAGTGGACTATGGGACTGGCGAGGAATGAAACGCTAGTAACAAGAGATCAATTATTTGAGGCTTATCCACTGAATTTAAAGTTTAATTTCCAAGCCCATCCCCCTGCCAATCAACGCACTTCAGAAAAAATACCTCTCTCTGTTTTATGATGCTATCCGCCTAGGTACGGTAATCAGTTTCAATACTGTATGAAACACAAAAGAATTAGCACAGGGACACGAACCGCCGATCGCAGGACCCATAATTGTCCATACACCATATAGATTTAAGACTGATGGGCCAAATGGGCCTGCCAGGTTAGCCTCTCACGGTTTATGAAAATACACACAATTTTATTGTATGAAAATACACCACCATTACGGGCTCTGAAAGCAGAAAGCGTGACTTAAGTCCTAAGTGTCACAAAAGTATGAACATCTTCCAGCAACACGGACAATTACACACAAGTGAGAACCCAAGAATCCTCACGTTCGGCTCACTGTGGGACGGAGGAAGCCTTCACAGTGACCTCTTCTCGCAATCTAAAGTGTTACCTCCGTTTTGCATCCTCCTTGCACGCTGGCTGATGGGCCCGAACCTGGAAGGAGTAACACCGAAAGGCCATCGTTTTGGCGGTTGCCAGCCTTTGCTAATTTCAGGCCGGCCATTTAAGAAACTGGCTACTTCTATGTGGTTTGTAAAAGGCTTTGATGGTTTTTTCTCGTTAAACCCATGAGGAGGAAAAATGTTTTAATAGGCACATGGCAATCAAAGAAATCATTCTCTGCTAAAAAGATTTTTTAAAGCCCTTCCAAGTAAATTCCTCTCAGGAAAGACATTACATCTCAGTCTCCATTGATCTCCACATTTTTATGGTGTCCAGATATTTTGAAAGAATGCTAACCCATGGGAGCTTGAGCGGCTCAGTTGGTTGAGCGACTGCTTTCAGCTCAGGTCACGATCCTGGAGTCCCGGGATCGAGTCCCACATCAGGCTCCCTGCTCGGCGGGGAGTCTGCTTCTCCCTCTGACCTCTCCCCTCTCATGCTCTCTCTCTCTCTCTTTCTCTCTCAAGTGAATAAATAAAAATCTTTAAAAAAGAAAGAAAGAAAGAAAGAAAGAAAGAAAAAAAGAAAGAATGCTCACCCAAAGGAGAGATGACGGATGCACCCTCTTTTGTTTCTGCACCAGCGAAACACAGACCTTTTTCTAAATAGGGTATAGAACAGCCACACAGAGACCTTCCAGAACATTCTAGAAATGGGAAAAACGAAGACTTGGCTAGAAAGAGTGCAACATATTAACCTTGGCAAGCTCTCCAACACACATGTGAGAGTGCTTCCAGACCGTCACTAAATGCCCCGGTGCAGCAAATCCCCCCGTCCCTTCTCCCTTGAACCCACGGGACAGATTTTATTAGGAAACATAAAAGCAGAAGAATTGAAATGGATCTGAGCGGTCACTGTTCTGCCCATTGGAATCACTCCAGGAGCTACTATAGGTCAGCTCTGACCCCGAGAATAGGACCTGGAATCCATACTTTTAACAAGGTCCCCAGGGACCTGACAGCCAGGAATGAGGACCACGGACGCAGTCCAACCCCCTGTAACGCAGCACCACCGCCCGGAACCACCTAGAAAGCTGCGGACATTTCTGCCAGACTCCTCGGCGAGGGGAAGCTCATTACCTGAGGTCCTAACTTGTGACGAGTCTGGAGCATCTGTTTTGGCCCATTCTTCCTTTCTCAGTTTAATTCAACAAATATTTATTGAAGATGAATTCGGTGCCTGTCCTCATGGGGCTTCCAAGAGGCTAAAGGGTTCATGGCCCCCACCGCTTCCCAGCAGACCCATGCCTGCCCTCTTCCACGGGGCAGCCTGTCGATTATCCAAAGTGAGCGAGTGTGCCCTCTCTAGGGCCCCCGGCACCCCTCCTCTGGGGCTGGTGGATGGGATGCACGGCTCCCTGGAGACCTCCAAGGGCTGGTCACGTGATGTGACTTCCTATCCTCATCGCAGCACCGTCACAGGGCCCCATTTAAAGTCAATATCCAAAAAATAAATAAATAAATAAATAAAGTCAATATCCAGCCTTCATTTATCACCTTTCAACCATCCGCTAATCAAACATCTAATTATCGTGTTCCCTTCGCACAGCCGCTAAGCGAGATGACAGGCAAATTCACGAAGTGTCCCATATTTTCAATACAGAGGGGATTGAGTACAATAGTCACAGCACTGAGTAATGTAGGGAACTGCCGAATTATATTGTACACCTGAAAGCAGCAGAATGCTGCCAGTTAACTAGGCTTTAACTCATAATTTAACTCATAAAAAAATCCGATTCTATTTCCATACATAGCACCTACACGTTCCTGCCGTGACACACACACAACACTGGGTGACCGTCGCCTCTGCCCGTGGATCACGGGTGCCTGTGAAAACAACTCTCAGTGAAAACTGTCTTCCGTGACTTCACAATTCCTTATGACAGCAAGAACTATAGAAAAGCCAACATCAAAAATCGGCTTTGTGCTAGATAAAGACTTTCCTCCCTTCCAGCACACACCACCCTGTCCCATCAGGGCCCGTTGCGGTCAGCACCACCTGAACTTTTTAAAACAATCAACTCTTTTTTTTTTAAGATTTAATTAATTAATTTATTTGAGAGAGAGACAGAGAGAGAGAAATAGAGAGCACGAGCAGGGGGAGCGGCAGAGGGAGAGGGAGAAGCAGGCTCTCTGCTGAGCAGCGAGCCCGACACGGGGCTTGATCCCAGGACCCCGGGATCATGACCTGAGCCAAAGGCAGATGCTTACCGACGGAGCCCCCCAGGCGTCCCTCCAACGATCAACTCTGAGTTTTAATTACTGTCAATGATCCTGAAGAACGCTGGGCTTGCTAGCCTGGAAAATACCGGTGACCGGTGATGACTGCTGGAAATTGCCAAAACGGACTCCAACTTGATCTCCTTTCCCCAAGGGCCTGCAGCCGTGGCCAGACCACCCGCGGCACAGCCGCTCCCTTCGGGGCTCCTGGACCAAATAGACATCCGAGCCGGCTGCTCCGCCTTCCATCTCCTCTCCCCGGAGGAGGCTGCGGGGTCTGAGATCAATGAACTGCTGAGACGGAGGCGAGACCGTAAGAGTCCGGGCTGAGAGCCTCCTCTGCCTACGTGCCAGGTCTCGGACAAAACCTTCCCATCCTCTCCATCTCAAGGGCGCAGGAAAGCAGGCAGCGGGCTGGCTATAAAAGCAGTCGTCATTTTCTCATGGCCCTGAATGTCTCCATTTTGCCCCATGTGCATGTGTCTCAATTCGAGAAAAATAAATAAGCTTAATCCCGTGACCCGTGCTTCCCCTCCGTCCAGCGTGGGCTCAGAGCCGTGGCCATAGGCGCGCGGGGGCCACCTTAGCCTTCATTTACTCAAGAACCAGGACTTGAGAAGACAGGTGTTTCGTGGTCACATAAAGCCAGGTGGCACCTTCCGGCAAAGGAACCATTCTACCACGGAAGGCCTACCCCGTCCCCCTTCCTGCCAGCATAAACCGGCCTGGTGAGCAACGACAGCGTGGGGAAAGTGGGGGTGGGGAGCCGGGGGCCCCATGCGCTAGGACCCATTGTGAACCGGGACGGAGGCTGTGAGTGTTAGTTGGCTCAGCCTGGGGTATGAACAGAAATTCGTCCTCTCGACAGCTCTGAGGCTGGAGTCCAAGATCAAGGAGGGGGCAGGGCTGGTTTCCTCTGCAGCCTCTCTCCTTGGTGTGTCGAGGGCCATCCACCTGCTGCCTCTCCGCACGCTGTTCCTCCGTGCACACGCACCCCACCATCTGTGTGTCCAAATCTCTGCTCGGAAGGACGCCAGGCAGAGGCGCCTGGGGGGCTCAGTGGGTTAAAGCCTCTGCCCTCGGCTCGGGTCATGATCTCAGGGTCCTGGGATCGAGCCCCGCATCAGGCTCTCTGCTCGGCAGGGAGCCTGCTTCCCCTTCTCTCTCTGCCTGCCTCTCTGCCTACTTGTGATCTCTTTCTCTGTCAAATAAATAAATAAAATCTTAAAAAAATAAAAGAGTCTGCTTAAAAAAAAAAAAAGAAGAAGAAGAAGGATGCTGGGCAGACCGCAGGAGAGCCTGATAACCTCGTTTTAATGCAGTCACCTTTTAAAGGCCCCATCTCCAAATACAGTCCCAGTCTGACATACCGGGGGTTAGGACTGGGGGACGGTGAAGACAGACAGGACAACCCCCACCCTGGCTTCTCCACTTCTCGGAGCTTCTGCAGCTCAGTGCACTTGCTACATACAGACCAATTTGGGCAAGCTGAGCCCAAATAGAAAGTTCCAAAGATTTGCCTTTAAAAACAAAACAAAATAAAAAAAACAATACACAGCCTAACCTGGGGCTCGAACTCACGACCCTGAGATCAAGAGCTGTGTGCTCTACGGCTTGAGCCAGCTGGGAACTCCTGAAGTTCCAGAGACTTGGACAGACTCATAAAGCAGGAAAGGTGCTGCAGCCGTCATCCTCACCCGCTGCGTGAATCGAGGACAGCAGGAGCGGGGGTTCTGTTCCAGGGCTCGCGGGAGGAGGCTGCTGGACCGGCGGGCCACGGGCAGGGTCCCAGAGCCGAGGTGCCCAGGGGCCCGGGCGTGAACAGCAGGGTGGCCTGGGGCCCAGAAGAGGCTGCAGCGGTGGAGGGAAACACAGCCACGCTAAAACCAGCAGGAAGGGGGAGTGGGATTTACGCACCAGCTTCTCTCTCATCCTACCGAGCCCAGCCCCAAGCCAAGGGACAAGCGAGACTGATCAGTGCAGTTCACGGAGGCTGGCCACCGAGACAGGACCCAGGAAAACGCCCTCCTCCTGGGGACCCCTGTGGGGTGCCCTCTGCCCACGGGCACCCAGATCAGATGCCATCCGGAGGCATCCCGAGCACCCCGCTCCTGGCTGGGCTCCTCCTCCTGCCCCTTCCAGGACATCCCCCAGAAGAAGGTGGGGAGGAGGGCAGGAATGGGAGTCGGAGGGAGGACCGAGGGGAGTTAGTCGGTGGGGGCGGCCGACCCGCCTCCCCACATACCCAGCTGGGATAAGAGGAACGGACCCAAGCGGATCTTCTGAGATCTCCCACAAACAAGCAGACAGCACTGAAACGAGGAGGGTGTCACTGCCGCCAGCTGACCGGAGAGAGGGCAGAGATGCGCCACCCCCGGGCTCTGCAGGGCGATCGCTGCTGGGGGTTGATCAGGCCTCGAGGGCCCAGAGCTATTCCGGGGCTGCGCTGGGAGAGGAGCTTATGGGAGAAGGCAGCCTGCACGTCCCATCCTCCAGGAGGCCGAGTGTCCAGAACAGTCCGGCAAATAAACCAGGGGACGACTGTTTACTGGGCACCTGTGCGATCCCAAGACACACATGGACTCCGCTCAGACGGGCAGTTTCTCTTCAAACAAGCCCCCCACTCCATACAGGGCTCCCCAGTGCTCATGGACTAGTGACCGAAAGTTTTTGGAGAAACTACTGTAACAAGAAGAATATTTGGGAGCATTTGGGTGGCTCAGTCAGTGAAGCCTCTGCCTTCGGCTCAGGTTGTGATCTCAGGATCCCGGGATCGAGCCCTACATCGGGTCCCTGCTCAGGGGAGAGTCTGCTTCTCCCTCTCCCTCCGCCCCACCCGCCTGCTCATTCCCCCCACCCCAAAATGAATTTAAAAAGCTTAAAAAAAAAAAAAGAACATTTTTGAGTGCTCAACCCCATACGTGTATACATCTATGACTTATGTGCTAAGAGGCAGCTTAGCGGTGGTTCAGGGCACAAGGTCTGGGACCAGACCAGCTGTTTTCAAATCCTGGCTCTGCCTTGGGCCCCTCATCTGTGAAACGGGGGTCAGGAATCCTAAACTTCCATCTTCCCTAATACCGATCAAGGGCTCCAGCAAACTAACCAGAAGGTACTCCTTTTCTCTAGTTTGTTGGTTTTTTTCTTTCCTTAAAGAACTAAAATTCTTTGGGGCACCTGGGTGGCTCAGTCGGCTGGGCATCCAAGTCTTGGTTTCGGCTCAGGTCATGATGTCAGGGTCGTGAGATCGAGCCCAGGTCAGGCTCTGTGTCTAGTGGGGAGTCTGTTCAAAGATTCTCTCCCTCTGTCCCCCTCTCAAATAGATAAATAAATCTTTTTTTTTTTTAATAAAAGAACTAAAATTCTTTGGAAAATTTTTACATAGGTAGTAAATTCTGTTTCTAACTTAACAGTTCACAAGTATTTATATATGTAGCAAACATACCTTTCTGGTGGCAGAAATCAAACAAGGATGGAAATATGTCAAGATACCACCTTCAAAAAGACTTCTTTCCGTAGCAGGAGGTTCTTAAGAAAAGGCAGTTTCTAAATCTGCGTGAAAAGATCCCCTGAAAGGGACCTGCTTGAACTGTTTATCTATTATTTTGTTTTCAGTATCTACGAAGCAGCACACCCCTGCCTGCCAGCCACTTGTCATCACAGTAAAAGCCAGCAAATCTGGCCCGGTGGCTTTCTGGGAAGAGAAAGCATGGAACTCCTCGGCAGAGGTCTTGAACTTGCCGACAGCAGACCCGTGACGTGCTGGAGCCTGCTGGAGTGCTCGGCGGCGGTCACAGCAGAGGGACAGGCGTGGGAGCGGGGCTGGGGCTCGCCGAGCTGCACAGTCACCCCGCTCGGGGACACTCCGCCCCGGACGATCTCGAGAAAGGAGAGAGGGGGAGAGGCGCCTGTGCCCACCCGCTTTCCCAGATGCAGGCTCTCCTCTTTTCTCCACCTGGCTTTCCTCACTTGAGGTCCTTAAAGAGGGTCCTCGCTCGCTCACGGATGCACCGTGTCCCACAGCGTCGGCATGTGGCACTTCCCTCCGCCGGTCCCCTCCCTGTGAACATCCGGGTGGTGGTCTCCAACGGCTTGCTGGTGCAGATGGCATCACGATGACTAGCCTTGGGGATGCTTTTCACAGTTTTCCCTGATGTAACTTTGCGTAAACCCTCGGAAGTGGATTTGTGAGTCAAAGGACACGTGAATACGCGATTTCACTAGAAATTTCCAAACTTCCCTCCATAGAGCCTTTGTATGACGGGAGAACATTCTAGGAGAACTTTCTCTTGTCGTACACCTGCCTTCAAACACACTCTAAACTGTTCTTCCCCATCCTCGAGTAAAATCTTGGGCAAAGACTGTATTTTTCCAAAAGCTTTGTGGTAATTCATTTTTTTTTAGGCATTAGAATCCGGTCCTATCTAAAGACAAAGCTTAAGCACAAAGCTTCTATTGGCATCCCATATCATCGGCCCATGTGAGGCTCAGAAATCCACAGGGGGGAAGGGGAGGCACGGTGGGATTTCTCTCTGTTTCCCCACCTGGCTCACGACAATGCCTGGAACAGGAGGGAGGAAGGGCTAGGGGAAGAACGTGCTCACTGACGTCACGACTGGTGCGCTCTGGGTGTGGCTGGTGCCTACATACTCAACCCTCCTCCCGGGGGGTACTCCTTCCCCCACTGCCACCCTACGGAGCCCCCCTCACCCCCCACGTCCTGGTGTGAACAAAACCACCACCCGCCTGCTGGGCACGGATGCTCCCCCCCTCCTTGGTCTCTAGCACCTGCTGGTCCAGCCCGGAGATCAGCAAACCTTTTCTGTACCGAGCCGGAGAGGGAATATCCTAGAGTCGGGCAGCACCTGCCTCTCTCAGCTCTGCCCCTGCAGCGGGGAAGCTCGCACAGGCAGCAGATAAAGCACCAACCCGGACGGCTGCATTCGCATAAACCCTAACAGAAACAGGCACATTGACCTTCGTTTGCTGACCCCGACCTGCCCCATGCGAACTCCTCCCGGCGGCCATCTCCTGTGGGGTCGCTTTGCAATGGCCAAAACTTGCATCCCTGCAATGGGGTCCCACACAGTGCCCAGCGGAAATAAGCTTCCGGCTAACGACAGCAACAAAGCCACTAATGAAAAGGCTTCGCGACTTGTCCTCCCCTTCCCGGGAGATTTCAAGGAGAACAGAAGAAGGACAAACTACCTGAAATTTTTTTTTTTAATTATGAAGCTATTTTTTCCCCCAAAGTTACAATGGCATGTAATTTCTGGCTACGAGTAAAAGTCAGGTTCCGAGCGGCTCGAACAAGCAGGGATTCCTCACTCCGAGAAGCGTATCCAGGGACAGTTGGTATCAGACCAGCACCTCAAAGAAAATCAGCATCCTATCATTGCTGCTCCCCCCACCTGTGTCTCAAGGTCAGAAGTCGGCTCCCCGTTGAGCTGCATCAAAGGCAGGAAAGGGCAGAAAGCATCGCCCCAGCCACACCCGCCACTTTTATCCTGGGAGATAAGCTTCCCTGAAATCCTCCAGGAGACCCCAGTTTAGGTCCCCCTGTCCACAGCCGAGTGCTTAGTTACACAGGCAGCTGCAGGGAAAAGCTCCAGGCCAGAGAGGAGAGGGCTGGGAAGGTGTTTTGGTTCAACCACCCAGCTGAAGGCGTCTGCCACCGGCCAGGTGACAAGAGTCACCGTGACTGCCACGTTTAAGACCTAAGCAGGCACGTAAATAACAAAAGAACTCTAGGGGTCCCTGGGTGGCTCAGTGGGTTACCATCCGACTCTGGACAGCTCAGATCCCCATCTCGGAGTCGAGAGATTAGACCCCCCCCCATTGGGCTAAGTGGAGAGTCTGCTGGATTCTCTCCCTCTGCCCCTTCCCCCACTCTCTAACAAATAAATCTTCTTAAAAAATACATACTTTTTTTTTTTAAAGATTTTATTTACTTAGGGGCATGTGGGTGGCTCAGTGGGTTAAAGCCTCTGCCTTCGGCTCAGGTCATGATCTCAGGGTCCTGGGATCGAGCCCCGCATCGGGCTCTCTGCTCAGCAGGGAGCCTGCTTCCCCCTCTCTCTCTGCCTGCCTCTCTGCCTACCTGTGATCTCTCTCTCTGTCAAATAAATAATAAAATAAAATCTTTAAAAAAGAAGATTTTATTTACTTATTTGAGAGAGAGAGAAAGCACAGAGAGAGGAGAAGCAGGATCCCCGCTGAGCAAGGAGCCCGATGCGGGGCTTGATCCCAGAACCCTAAGATCATGACCTGAGCCCAAGACAGATGCTCAACCAACTGAGCCACCCAGGCACCCTTAAAAAATACATTCTATACTCGGGCTATGCACAGCCCTCCACGTGGCCTTGTAACGCTTCCTTTTTATTCTTAATTTTTTTTTTTTAAGTAGATTCCACACCCAGCATGGGGCTTGAACTTCCGACCCAGTGATCCAGAGTCACATGTTCTACCGCCTGAGCCAGCCAAGCGCCCCTAACACTTCCTTTTTAAACACGAACAGTCAGCCAATAATCCCCGGACATTTGTGGAAAGCTTCTGGCGAGAGACGCAGACCAGACGCCCAGACGGAGAACCCAAGAGAAGGACTCGGGGCCAAAAGAGAAAAGGCAGGAAGCCGAAAGAAAAATTAAAAAAAAAAAAAAAAATCATAAGTTATTTCCTCAGAGAAATAGCAGATCTGCAATTCTGAAATAAGAGGAAAGTACAACCATAAAAAGGAACATTCAGAGACAAAAAGAAAGTGATCTTGAAAATTAAAGTGAAAGTGGCAGAAATGAATCCGGACTAGAACTCAAAGGCTAAGGATGGGAAATGGGAGGAGACCGAACTAGAAGGCCAACATCTGGATAACGGGAAGTCCAAAAAAAGAGAACATTCTACTGGAAGGTTTCTTAGAATTCAACATCCTGAGCTTCTAGACCGAAAAGACCAAGCACCCAACATAAAAACAAAACAGAAAAAAAACAAAAAAACCCAAGCCATACTACGACACATCGTCATGAAATCTCAGAACACCAGCTCTAAGAATGCGGCATATCCGGTGTCCCTACAGCTCATAGCTTAGAAACACGATTCATATACAAAGAATCAGAAGTCACAAGTGCATGGGCTTTATCAGGAGCGTCTGTGCTAAGAGAATGCTAAACTCTGCAGGACGCAGGGGGTTGGGGTCTGGCGGGAGGATCCAGGACTGCTGGGCCCGGGGCCGGGATCTGAGGTCATGTGGACCCAAGGAGCCCCAGGATCCGTGTGCCTCTCCATGGGCCCCAGCCAGGAGCCCCACGGACAGCTCTGCTGACGCTGGGGTGGGACCTGAGGCCGAGATTTGAGGCTGGGCAGACCCCTGCCTCTGCCCCGAGGCCTTGAACACAAACACCAGGATTTTTCAATTCTCCAGCCGGCTCATAAACCCAGGATAGCGAGGCATGCATCCACAGCCATTGGGATGAGCAGCCCCGAGCGAGGCACCAGCTCAGGTGTGGAGGGGAAGGGGAGGATGGTCCTCAGACACATGGGGGTCGGCCCTCTATCGAGAGCCCAGCACGAGGCTTGCAACCCGCCAGCCCACAGTCCCTCCCATTTGGGTGCAACGAGCAAGGAGGCGGGGTACCAGAAAGTAGCACGTCCCACAGGGTTAAGAAACTAAAATGCACGCACGTGTACTGGCCAAAGGGCGATAAGAAGTATCTCATCTATTTCTGAAATGAGCGTATACTTAGGAATAAGCACACAACTGGATGACAAATTCTTAAGCCATCAGGAAGTTTGTGGATTACATGTGAGTGTCGGTGGGTCCGGGGACCGGCCCCATCCTGTACCCCTTGTCACCCTTTCTCGGGCATTGCAAGGCACCAGGCACGCGAGGGATGCTGAAAGTCTTAGGTTCGGGGCACTAGATCTTCAAAGGAGGTTTTGTGGTTGTTTTTAACCTCAAACATCTCTCTTTGCCCCCCACCCCCACCCCCAACCATTTTCTTTTGCTCAGTGCCCACATCCTCCTCTTCTGGAAAAAAGTTCAAAGGACATATATCGATGAGAAGTACACTCTGGACTGACTCACAGAGGCTTCTGTGACTTAGATTCTAGATCACTTTAGGGAGTAAGGATTTCAAAGCATAGAGCTTTAAAAATAAACAAATAAATAAAGTAGAGCTTTAAAACTGTTTTTGTGCAGGGCCGAAATGAGGCTCTCCAATATCATCAGCGACAGAGAGCATTCCTTCTTTCATTCCTCAGCTATGAGGCTACCCTGGGGCAGCCACAGTGCCAGCAGGAGGGCCGCGGACTGTGACCCTCTAGCCGCCGGGTGCACGGCCCTGCGACTCTGCCTGGCCGCTTTCTCTAACCAGCCGGAGGACCCCAAACGCTGAAGGTGAGCCCACTCCGCGGCAGCCCTCGGCCCACACCTGGCAGGAGCCGGGGCCGGGGGGTCGGGGGAGGAATGCCCGATGCCCTTGCCCTTCGGCTGTGACCGCTGAGTCTGTCTGGCATCCTGATCTCTCGGGGATCCTCAGGGGGCTCACACCCTGCTGCCCACACCTGCACCCTCTCCCTGTTACATGCTTCCCTTCCCCTCTCCCTTCTCCACCCCTACACGGGATTCCGGAGATCCCCTCCCAAATAAACTGCCTGCTCTCACTCTTGTCTCAGTCTGTTTCTGGGGAACCTGACCCAAGACACGGTTAGAAAATAGGCAATGGTCTCCTAGCGC
>JAPYYM010000958.1:0-14070 GCA_028534135.1 Potos flavus
GGGGGGGGATGAAACAAGATGGGATCAGGAAGAAGACAAACCATAAGAGACTCCTAAACTCACGAAACAAACTGAGGGTTGCTGGGGGATACGGGGGATAGGGATAGGGTGACTGGGTTATGGACACTGGGGAGAGTATGTGCTATGGTAAGTGCTGTGAAATGTGTAAGCCCGATGATTCACAGACATGTACCCTGGGGCAAATAATACATTATATGTTAATTAAAAATTACCATAAAAAATAAAAAAATAAAAAATAAATGGAATATTTTTCTTAGGCACATATGGAACATTTGCAGGAATTATTAGGTAGTAGGACACACACACACACACACACACACACACACAGCCTCAAAAAACATCAAGGAATAGAATCTGATCATAACTTGGTTTGAATGTTAATGACAGAAAGGCAAATAGAGAATCCGAAATTTGTGGACACTGGAGGGCAAAATGCTAGCTAACTCAAGGTTAGAAATGAAGTCGACATGGAAATTTGAAAATATTTAGCACTGAATAGTAATAGAGACATTGCGTGTCAAAAATTGTAGGACATGGCAAACATGAAGTGTTGAAGGAAAAATACAGTTTTAAGTAATTATATTGAAAAAAAAAAAGAAAGCTTCATGTTTATTGAGCTAAGTGTCCTCTTAGGATTCTGGAATAAATGAACAATGGAATGAGTGCAGGGAACATAGAAAGAAGGAGACAAGTTGAGAGTAGAAATCAATAAAACAAAATACAATAGAGAGGATCAAAAAGGTTTTGGTTCTTTAAATGAAATGGACAAACTTCTGGGAGATTAATCAAGGGAAGAAAAGAGAAAACACAAATAAACACTATGCTAGGAAAAAGAAGGCTAAAACTAAAGATAAAACTGCAATTAGAATGGTTAAGAGTATTATCAACATCTATATGCCAACAATTTTGAACATTTGGACAAAATGAATGAATTCCTGGAAAAATATGACTTGCAGAGCTGACTCAAAATAAATGGAAAAATAGAAAGTCCTTTAACTATTAGAAGAATTGGAGCAGTGGTTAAAGATATCCCAACAAAGAAAATATCAAACCCCAACGGTTTCATAGGTAAGTTTTAGCAAGTTCTGATTCACCCAGCGTTTTCACAAATTCTTCCAGAGAATGGAAAAAGAAATAAAACTTCCCAACTCATTCTATGAGATCAGTATCACCTGATACCAAAGCCAGAAAAAAGTGCAAGAAAGAAAAATTGCAGGGGCTAATCTCATTTATGAATGTAGATACAGGAATTCTAAGCAAAATACTTGTAAATTGAATCCAACAGAGTATTTTTAAAATAATAATAGTAATGATGATAATAAATGACTGGGCTGGATTTATCACAGGTCTGTAAAGATCATCTGGTATTTTTTAAATCCATAAATGTTACTCACTATATTAGCAGATTTTAAAAATATGGCCATCTTAATAGATACAGACAAATCATTAGATAAAACTCTAGACAAAAAGAATATCCCTGATAAAGTAGTAAACTTATTAAATCTCAAGGCTTGAGTATACATCTTTTTAATATTCTGTGTGAGGAAATGGGAAGTACACAATGAAGCACTTCTGCGTCCCAAAGTACAATGGTTGTCCTGAGAGGAAGCAATTGTGTGTTGTTTGAGTTCGAGCTGAATGAGTCACTCCTTGGAGCACCACTTTTATTTGAAAGAATAAATTAAAAGAATAAATGGTTATTCAGACTTGGGTATGTGGCATATACTGTCTCAAAAACAAACGAAATAAGCCTCTCCCTGTAAGGGAAATAATTGATGGTGTTCATTACCAGTAATAATAAAGATTTCAAGCAAATATAAGAATTTTGGAAAATTTGTATCTGTCATAGTAAGCTCAACAGTTTCCCAATATGTTAAGACTTTTACAATGAGACCAGTGATGAGATAGAGACAGACAGACAGAAAGAATGAGGACGTGTCAACAACATGTAATGAAGTGACTGAATGTTTGATATACATAACTCGGATAACTCAGTGAGCTAATATTTTCCCAATAATCAATGCATTATGTGAAAAAGTCACACATGGGTAAAAGATCAATTCAAAATGCAAGATAAAACCGATGGATTTTAATGTCAGAGAAGATTAAAAGTTCATTCTTATGGTATCAGATTCCACATTGTCACTGATCTTTAAGAAACTACCAATTATCGAGTATTTATATAGTATCAAAGAAGAATATCCACAATTAATTGAAAAGACTATTAAAATACTCCTCCCTTTCCAGTTACATGTTTGTACAAGGCTGCTAGATTTTCTTCATATACTTCAAACAAAACAACATAAATGCAGAAGCAGATATGAGCTATCTTCTACTAAGCCAGATATGAAAAAAACTTTGAAAAAATGTAAAACAATGCTATTCTTTAAATTTTTTTGTTTTGAAAAATATACTACTTTTCATTTAAAATCCTACTTATGATAATGTGTAATGGGTACATTGTTTTTTAAATGAATTAATGAATATTTTCAAATTCAAGAAAATAGTTCCTTTGAGAAAGAGGACAGGATGAGGGAAGGAATTGGGATAATGCTTCAGTGCCATTTATAAAATTTTAAACATTTTTTGAGAGAGAAATGACACAATAAGGTAACAAATTAATAGCATTTAACTTTTTAAGGACTGCATCTCTATCTAAAATTATTTCCTGTATATTATTATATGTTTGAAATTATTCATAATGTTTTTTAATTTGTAAATAATTTGAAAGCTTGAATTTGCCATTGGGTTTGATCAGATGTGGGAAACACCTCTTTCCCTTCTAGCTACATAGCAAATCTGGATAATACACATTGAATTTTAAAAATAGCCAAGTTTGAAAGCCTAGAAGGAAAAATCACCAGATGCCAAAAGCAAAAAGCCATGAAGAGTTGAATTAGTGACCTCTGGGACTACTGGGAACTTTAGGGAATGGGATTTTTAACTTCCATAGATTCAGGAGTTGAAGTCAGAGGACTCATGTTGGTGGGTTCTCAATGTGGACTTCCTGTAAATGAAAAATAAAAGAGCTGAGAAAGCTGTGTCTTGTTCATGAGTAGAGCCTGTAAAGTTTCCACTCTCTGACCCAGAATCATAGCTGGAAGGGAGTCATCCACCCTCAAACATTTCATACTTTCATATCTCTCTATCCCTATGTGTCATGTCTTAAGAAAAATCATCAGGTTGATCTTTCACCTCACTACTTTATTCTTCAGCTGCATCCATTTTCTACCTGGACCAATTATTCAATTTTTTTTAACAATTACATTTTTCATTTTCAAGATCTCTAATCAGTTTTTACAGTAACCACTGTCCTTGTTTCATGGATATGCTTGTTCTAGGTAGTTTCCCCATAAGCATATATGTTCCAAGCATTTTCACCACAAACACTTTGCTGCATAATTAATTGGCCATAAGGCAATTTTGCAATAAAAGATAAAATCACAAAAAATGAGGAACATTCGTTTAAAAAGACATAAAACATGAAAAATTAGTAACAAAATTAAAGAGATTTTAATACAAAATACAAACTATTTGAATACATTTAAAACATACAGTGTAGATTCGTGGCAATACTGCACATATAACTGGAGAAGCCTAGGTGACTCAGTCAGTTAAGCATCTACCTTCAGCTCAAGTCATGATCCCAGGGTCCTGGGATTGAGTCCTGCATCGGGCTCCTTGCTCAGTGAGGAACCCGCTTCTCCCTATGTCTGCCACTCCCCCTGCTTGTACTCGCTTGTGCCCTCTCTCTCTCTCTCTGACAAATAAATAAATAAAATCTTTTTTAAAAAATACTGCACATATAACTGATTTTGGGGGAGGATTGTACCTTGTCTCCAAAGTCTTTTACTCATAGTATACTTTTTGTTTGTTTTTTGCTTGTTCATTCATCTCATTTGGCATTGAACTTTTTCTTTTTTCACTGAAACTTCTTCATTCCTTAAGAGAAGGATCAGTTTCCAAATACTAAAATGCATATTTGTATTGCATTTTGAAAGCTTTCTACACTGTTGTTTGTTCTTAGTATACTGTCACATGTCCATTGACAGACATTGCAAAGTTCTATGCAAAGTGTGAGTTCAAAACTCTTCACCACTGTATAGATCACTATAAGAGCTAAGACTTATATAAAATGGGAGAACTACATCAATGGAAAAATGAAACCCAACTGTCAACCAGTTTTTTTTTTATCTTTCATAGAAAAATTGCTTTACAGCCAATTAGTTATGTGTAAAAATATTTGCAACAAAAATGCTTGTGGCAGATGTCTAGAGCAAAGAAACTTACAGCAAAAATACTGGACAAGCAATGTTCTACCCAGCTTTATTTCTCTGAACATATTACTATACTTATTTAAAAGTCCTGTTCTTGTGCTCAATTAGGTCTATTTCCTTGGGTATAAGTTCTTCCTTTTTGCTTGTCTATTGTTTATCATTACATTTTCATGAATTTTGTGCTTTTGCAATGGCTGATGGATTCTTGATATATGTACTTGTGTTTGTAGCTGAGATTCCCTATTTAACTGTGCTTTGTCTCTGTATATCACCTGCTTGGGTAGGGGTGGAAGTTAAAATGGAAGCTTGCATTCTGCACTCTTTTCATGAAGAGTTGGCTCTAAATACAAATTTAGCTGAGATAACAGACCTCAGCAGCTGGTCTTCTGGGTATGGTGTCCCCTGTTTTCCCCCAGATTTCACTAGCTACTAGGGGCACTTCTTTATCTCCAACCCAACCTTCTATACTTTCTCCCTCCCACCTGCAATCAAATAATCCCATCACTGTTACCTGACCCAACGGAGTTAGGCTGTTGCTGCTCCCACTACAGAATAATTGATCACTGTGTCAGGCAGTCCTGGGTGCCTTCCTGCTCTAGAGTCCATCACTTCTAAGTGAAAAACACACGTCAAAATGCCACAAAGTAGAACAGTATTGTGAAACACAGGGAAGTGGGAGAGCAGAGAAGCAAATCAAGCCAAGGACAGGGGCCAGGGAGGAGGCATGCCCTAAGGTGGGCCTGGGAGGACAGGAAAAAAGGAGTTATGGCCACAGAAAAAGTAAAAAGGAAAATGAGGCAAAGGGTGTGACATAAACAAAAGCACAGGACCTTTAAATAGCAGGGTACATGCAGAGTTATAGGCAGTTTGAATAATTAAAGCATTAGGTGATAAAGCTGTTCAAGCAATGTCACAGGTTGGGTTCTCCAAGTACTAAGATGGGAGTTTGGAGTGGAAAGTGTTTATTAGGGATCAACATCTGAGAAAGAGCAAGGGAAGAAGCTTGATTGGGTAGATGAAGTCAAATTTGCAAGCAAGCCCTACCAAGTATTAGCCAACCCAGCAGGGAGACCTGGAGTGAATACCGACCATTAGAGTTGTCCCACATCAGCCCAAAATGGACACTCTATAACCCCACCTATCCTGGTCACCAGGTGTGGATTACCCTAGGAAAGACACATTCTCAGGCCAGGAGGCTCTGTGCAACTGAGGTAAAGCCTCAAGGAGCTGACAGCTGGACGCTCACTGCTGACTGCTACACTCCCCACAATTGGACAGCAAGTCTGTCCTTGAATGGGATCTAGGCAATGCATCTCCATTTTTTCATAGACATGCAGAGGCAATGTTACCCAGGGTCCCCTATAGCCAGTTAGCTCAGATTTTATTCCATGAGCAACGAAGAGCCCATGGAAAGGGTCAGGCATGGGAGTAACTATGCTCAGCTTTGTGTTGACAGTCTAAATAACAGATGTGAAACTGGAGGTGAAAAGTTAAAACAGAGCCGAATTAGGAGACTACCAAGTTGTCCCAGGTGAGGGAAAGGACCTGCACAGAGTACTAAAAGAAGTATAAGGAATGGATGGATCAGAGAATTTAAAAACTAAAACTTGCAGGGAGGCAAGCTAAGACTGTGTACTTTGGGGAGGTAAGTCAGGGTATCAAATATGCAAAAGCAGAACGTCTTGACATCCACCCTTGCTCCTTACGAGCCTGCATTCAGCTGATTAAGGGTATCCATTCACTTTTGTTCACCAATTTCCCCAGTCCTACATAGTAGATGCTTGAGAAATATTTATTGAATGAATGGATAGATGTATGAGAGGACAAAGACCCCAGTCAACTGACACAAGATGTGGCTGCTACTTCCTGATCATGTGAGTCTTCAGAAACCTTATCAAATCAGAGCATATACATTCACACAACCATCCAAGGCGGATTTCAGAACAATGAGAAGGCTGACACAGTAGCACAACCTCGCTCTGGGTTAACAGTAACTGAAAAATGGACACGAACCCTCTCATGCTGCAGATCCAGTGGAATAAACAACCTCCACCATCAGACATGCTACCCACTCATCTCTGAGCCAAAATTATCTTTTAGACCTAAGAATCTCTCTCTTCCTCTCTCCCATATACATTTCTGACCTCAGCTCTGAGAATGACTAGAAATGCATATTCTGAGCATCCTCAGCCAAATATCTAAGGTGACATTTGATTAGAAATTAAAAAGCCTAACCCCATCCTAATTAATACATATTATGTATGAAGTCCCCATTGACTTGTTTTTTAACTGGTTTGCTTGCAAAAACAAACAATGCAAATGTGCATAAAGTTCAAAGGAGTGTGTATACATAAATGCCTATTTACATAAACTGTTGTGAAGGATACTCAAGAAACTTAAGAGGTTCCCTCTGGGTACGTGAACAGGGACATCAGAGTAGGAGAGAGGTATACTTTTCACTGATTACTCACTTATGCAGCTTCTTTTTTTTCCATGTATATGTATTACTTTTTTAAAAATTGTCCAAAAATTAAGTCTTCACCCTTCCCCCGCCCCCAATATCTGCTTTGATATCCCAGAAGTGAACAGTTTTGATGTGTATCCTTTCAGATACTCACCCTTTCTTCCACAGATTTTCTGGCCCAAGGGTGTTTCTGTCTACACGGTATTATGGAATAAACTACTTAAAATTACCTGGTCATTGTACTAAGTCTCTCTGTTCTTTGTCGTGCAGAGTTGAGTGACAGAACAGTGACCCAAACAGGTACCAGTGATTCTGCCAGAGCCGTTTTTGCCAGGTTGCCAATGTGGCCATGCCCACTGCAACTAACATCTTATCTCCCCACACAAGCCATGTGTCTAGACCACTGCTCCTGTCCCAATCCCAGTCCCCAGCTGGTTTATAGAGTATTTTCTATATTCAATTTTATTGTTTAGCAAGGGTCCCCACAGTTCCCGTTCTAGTGTGAGTTCCTTCAGCCTTTTATCTACATGCGTATTCTGTAGCATCCAGCTCTCGGAGTCTGCAGAGGCTGGGCCAGCTTCTCCTGGTAATGTAAGTAACCTCTGTCCGGTTCTCCATGAATCAGGACCCAGCAAAACCAGGAGCACGTTGAAGGGGGACAGGGGAGCGCTACAGTTTTCATCCACAAACCACTCTAGACGCTGGGTCTTATACATGCTCCCTGCTTCGGTAACACATCAACTTGCCGACAACTTAAGTCTTCCAGAGTCACCTACCAGTTATGTTTAATGTGGAGCATGGTGCATTTTAGTGATCGATTTTGCGTGGGGTTACGCCTCCCGTACTGGGCGCCTGCGAGGCCCTTGGGTGATCCCGGCTGGAGCTGACTCCCGCGCGCGCAGCTCTGCGGGGGAGGGCAGGGGCTGCACACTGGTATTCTCCACCACCACCACCACCCTGGCCCCCATTCAGGACTCCAACCGAGAGTCCCCTCGCCCAGACAAAGCATCCAGATCTCAAGTCCAAGAAGACTCCCCTTCCCCACCCCTCGCCATTTTCTGGAGCGTGGCCCTGATGAAAGCCCCCAACTCCACCCCAGCGCCAAATGTCTCCCGAAGCTGGTCTGGCCCTGCTTGCCATGGATTTAACTCAGACAGCGGTACAAAGGGATAAGACCATTCCTCAGCGGACCTGGTCGGACACGAACACCAGCCTGAGAGCTACGGACAACCCCCTCGCCTACTCCAAGGAGAGCACAGCGTTCGCAAAGGCAACAGCCAATGGGAAGCCCTGGGGGTGGACCTCCTGTTTGATTAGCCAATGGGAGTGGAGGAGCTAGCCAAACCCAATGGGGAGTTGAGAAAGGCGGGACTTCCGCAGAAGAGGCTAATGAAGAGTTCCGGAAAGTATGTGCTCGAAGAACCCTTTGGTCGCGGCCTGGTGGAGGTGGTAAGCGTCTTTCTGAGAAACAAAACCTGGCTGTTTCAACCTTCCCAGCGTTCCCCAAGTTTTAAGAAAAGATGATCCTGCCGACCTTCCCCTCCCACCTAGGAGCAAAATAGTCTGGGCCCTCTTGAAAACTAAGTAATTCTTACCCAGGACCACCAGGCGCGGGCTCCCACTGAGCAGGTTCTCTGTTCTGTGAAAGCATTTGATGCTGGACTCTAAATAAAATACTAGAAAATTAAGTGTAAGATTAAAGTAAAAGAATAATGCACAATTACAGGGATCAGTCAGATCGTTAGAAAAACAATGGCAGTCGATAAAATTTAACATCAATTACTGATTTTAAAAACAAAAATGAAGTTCTCAGTAAACTAGAAATTCAAGGAACCCTTGATTTAATAGACTCAGAAAACCACAGAGAATCTCACACTGTGAAATTCCTAGGGAAGTCGAGATGGATACAAATAGAGTGGTACCCTTTTATCCAGGAGGTACCTTTCAAGACCGCAGTGGATGCCTAAAACCAGGAGTAGTATGGAACCCTGTCTATACTGTTTTTTCCTATACTTAACCTATGATAAAGTTTAATTTATAAATTAGGCACGGTAAGATTAATAATAACTAATAATTTTAACAGTATACTATAGTAAAAGGTATGTGAGTGCGGGCTCTCTCCCAAAATACCTAATATTGCACTGTCCTCGCCCTTCTTGTGGTAATATGAGATGATAAAACGTGTAGGTGATGAAACGAAGGGAGGTGAATGATGCAAGGGTTATGACACAGCATTAGGTTTCCACTGATCTCCTGACGGTAAGTCGGAAGGAGGATCATCGGCTTCCAGACCAAGGCTGACCTCCAGAAACTGAAACTACAGAAAAGCGGAAACCCCAGGTTAAGGGGACTATTGTAGTCCAAATCTCACCAATTTCATTTATTGTTTTGGAGAACCTGACTGAGAGAGTGGAGCAATTAAAAGTAGAAAAGGGGGGGGGGGAACAAAACATCGTTATTTCAAGTGAAATTATTTATCCCTGAAAATCCAGAAAAATCCACTAAAAATTCAGAAAGGTGTCTTGAAGAAAGATATATTTGTGTGTATGAAGTGTTGTGTGTGGGTATACAGAAAGAAAGAAGGGAACACATAAAAGGAAAGAAGACTATAGCTTTTCTGTATGCTAATATCAAAGACTTATGCTCTGTGGAAGAAAAGAAGATCCGATTCAATGGTAGAGGGAAGGCAAAAATTTGGTATACAGAAATTATATGATTGTATACTTGGAGATATAAAGAAACTCAATTGAAAACTATTAATAACAATAAGGGAATGGTATAATTTGGGTACAAAATCAGTATACAAAAATTAGTGTTTCCATATACAAAGAACCAGATAGAAAATATAATAGAAATAAAAATATCTCATATATAATAGCACCAAAAAAGGAATAATAACTAGGAATAAATTAACAAGAAACATTCACTTTCTTCTACATATCACTGGGGTACATATCCTGTTTGTGGATAGGAAAGCTCAATATAATAAAGATGTCAAATCGCCCTAATTTAAATTATAACATTAATGTAATCCTAATAAAACTTCCAAAGGTATTTGAGAGGTATTTGAGAACTAGAAAGTTGATTTTTTTCTCTTTTCAAATTTTTATTTAAATTCTAGTTAGTTAACATACAATGCAATATCGGTTTCAGGAGTAGAATTCAGGGGCACATGGACGGCTCACTCGGTCAAGCACCCAGTTCTTGGTTTCAGCTCAGGTCTGATCTCAGGGTCCTGGGATCCAGCCCAGCATCGGGCTCCACACCCAACAAGGAGTCTGCTTGAGGATTCTCTTCCTCTCCCTCTGCCCCTCTTCCTACTCACGTGCTCTCTCTCTCTTTCTAAAATAAATTTTAAAATCTTAAAAAAGGAATAGAACTCAGTGATTCAGTGCTTACATACAACACCCAGTGTTCATAACAAGTGCCCTCCTTAATACCCATCACCCATCTAGCCCATCTCCCACCCACGTCCTTCCATCAACCCGGTTTCTTCTCTATCTTTAAGAGTCTCTTATGGTTTATTTCCCTCTCTTTTTTCTCCCTCCCTCCCCCATATGTTCATCTGTTTTGTTTCTTAAATTCCTCCATAGGAGTGAAATCATATGGTATTTGTCTTTTTCTGACCGACTTATTTTGCTTAGCATAATACACTCTAGCTCCATCCACATCATTGCAAATAGCAAGATTTCATTCTTTTTATGGCTGAGTAATATTCCATTGTGTGTATATATATATATATATATATATATATATATATACCACATCTTCTTTATCCGTTCATCAGTTGATGGACATCTGTGCTCTCTCCATGGTTTGTCTATTGTTGATAATGCTGCTATAAATATTGGGGTGTATTTTTTATCCTTTGGGTAAATACCCAGTAGTGCATTTACTGGATCGTAAGATAGTTCCATTTTTAACTTTTTGAGGAAGCTCCATATTGTTTTTCAGAGTGGCTGCACCAGTTTGCTTTCCCACCAACAGAGCAAGATGGCTCCCTTTTCTCCACATCCTCTTCAACATTGTGGCTAGGAAGGCTCAATATAATAAAGATGTCAAATCTCCCTAATTTAATGTTGTTGTTTCTTGTGCTGTTAATTTTAGCCATTCTGACCAGTGTGAGGGGAAATCTCATTGTGGTTTTGATTTGTATTTCCCTGATGATGTGTGGTGTTAAGCATCTTTTCATGTGTCTGTTAGCTGTCTGGATGTCTTCTTTGGAAAAATGCCTATTCATGTCTTCTGCCCATTCCTTAACTGGATTATTTGTTTTTTGGGTGTTGAGTTTAATAAGTTCTTGGTTTTGGATACTAACCCTTTATCAGATATATCATTTGCAAATATCTTCTCCTATTCCATAGGTTGCCATTAGTTTTGGTGACTGTTACCTTTGCTGTGCAAAAGCTTTTTATCCTGATACAGTCCCAATAGTTCACTTTTGCTTTTGCTTCCCTCACCTCCAGCCACATGTCTCATAAGAAGTTGCTCCAGCTGAGGTCAAAGAGGTTGCTGCCTGTATTCTCCTCTAGGATTTTGATGGTTTCCTGTCTCACATTTAGGTTTTTCATCCATTTTGAATTTATTTTTCTATATGGTGTAAGAAAGTGATCCAGTTTCATTCTTCTGCAGTTTTCCCAACACCATTTGTTGAATAGACCGTCTTTTTTCCATTGGATATTCTTTCCTGCTGTGTTGTAGATTAGTTGACCATAGAGTTGAGGATCCATTTTTGGGTTTTCTATTCTATTCCATTGATCTATGTGTCAGTTTTTGTGCCAGTACTATACTGTCTTTATGATTACAGCTTTGTAATACAGCTTAAAGTCTGGAATTGCTTCTCTTTTTCAACATTACTTTGGCTATTTGGAGTCTTTTATGGTTTCATACAGATTTTAGGATTGTTCTAGCTCTGTATAAAATGCTAGTGTTATTTTCAAAGGGATTGCATTGAATGTGTAGATTGCTTTGGATAGTATAGGCACTTTAACTATGTTTGTTCTAATCCATGAGCATGGAATGTTTTTCCATTTCTTTGTGCCCTCTTCAATTTCTTTTTTTATTTTATTTATGTTTTTTCCTTTTTTTAATTTAAATTCAATTAATTAACATACATTATTAGTTTCAGAGGTAGAAGTCAGTGATTCACCAGTCTTATGTAACACCCAGTGCTCATTACATCACGTGCCCTCCTTAATGTCCATCACCCAGTTACCCCATCCCCCCACCCCCTCAATTTCTTTCGTAAGTGTTCTATAGTTTTCAGAGTACAGATCTTTTACCTCTTTGGTTAGGCTTATTACTAGGTATCTTATGGGTTTCCGTGCAATTATAAATGGAATCAATTCCTTGATTTCTCTCTCTGCTGCTTCGTTATTGGTGTATAGAAATGCAACATATTGATTTTATATCCTGTGACTTTGCTGAATTCATGAATCAGTTCTAGCAATTTTTTGGTGGAGTCCTTCACGTTTTCTACATAGAGTATCCTGTCATCTGTGAAGAGTGAAATTTTGACTTCTTCCTTGCCAATTTAGATGCCTTTTATTTCTTCTTCTTGTCTGATTGGTGAGGCTAAGACTTCCACTACTAAGTTAAGTAGTAATGGTGAGAGTGGACATCCCTGTCTTGTTCCTGACCTCTGAAGAAAAGTTGTCAGTTTTTCCCCATTGAGGATGATATTAGCTGTGGGTCTTTCATATATAGCCTTTATGATGTTGAGGTATGTTCCATCTATCCCTACTTTGTTGAGAATGGATGCTATAGGGGCACCTGAGTGACTGAGCTGGTTAAGCAACTACCTTCAGCTCAGGTCATGATCTCAGAGTCCTGGGCTTGAGCCCCGTGTTGGGCTCCACATGGGAGTCTCCTTCTCCTTCTCCCTCTGCCCACCCCACCCCCCACTCCTGTGCTCACTCTCTCTCAACTAAATAAAATCTTTAAAAAAAAAAAAGAGTAGATGCTGTACTTTGTCAAAAGCTTTTTCTGTGTCTATTGAGAGGATCAAATGGTTCTTATCCTTTCTTTTATTAATGTGGTGTATCACATCGATTGATTTGCGAATATTAAACACCCCTGCAGCCCAGGGAATAAATCCCACTTGATTGGGATGAATAATTCCTTTATGTACTGTTGGATTTGATTTGCTTGTATCTTATTCAGAATTTTTGCATCCGTATTCATCAGGGATACTGGCCTGTAGTTCTCCTTTTAATTGGGTCTTTGGTTTTGGAATCATGCTGGCCTTATAGAATGAGTTTAGAAACCTATTTCTTGAAACAGTTTAAGAAGAATACGTATTAACTCTTCTTTAAATGCCTGGTAGAATTCCCCTGGGAAGCCATGTGGCCTGGACTTTTGTTTGCTGGGAGATTTTTTGATTCCTGATTCATTTTCTTTGCTGGTTATGAGTCTGTTCAAATTTTCTATTTCTTCCTGATTCCGTTTTGGTAATTTGTATATTTCTAGGAATTTGTCTATTTCTTTCAGATTACCCAGTTTGTTGGCATGTAATTTTTCGTAATATTCTCTTATGTTTATTTGTATTTCTGTGGTATTGGTTTTGATCTCTCATTCATGATTTTATTTATTTGGGTTCTTTCTCTTTTCTTTTTGATAAGTCCTGCTAGGGGCTTATCAATTTTATTAATTCTTTCAAAAACCAGCTCTTAGTTTCATTGATCTGTTCTACTGTTTGTTTGTTTGTTTCATTTCTATATCATTTATTTCTGCTCTAATCTTTATTAGCTCCATTCTTCTGCTGGCTTTAGGCTTTATTTGCTGTTCCTTTTCTAGCTCTGTTAGGTGTAAGGCTAACCTTTTCTTGTTTCTTGAGGTAGGCCTGTATTGCAATATACTTCTCTCTGAGGACTGCATTTGCTGCATCCCAAAGGTTTTGAACTGTTGTGTTTCCATTTTCATTTGCTTCCAGGTCCTTTTTTATTTCTTCTTAAACTTTTTGGTTAACCCATTCATTCTTTTTTGTTTTTTTCCCCCAGATACTTTTATTTTATTTTTTCAGTGTTACAAGATTCATTGTTTATGTACCACACCCAGTGCTCCATGCAATACATGCCCTCCTCAATACCCACCACCAGGCTCGCCCATCCCCCACCCCCTTCCCTCCAAAACTCTCAGTCCCTTGTTCTGAGTTCACAGTCTCTCATGGTTCTTCACCCCTCCGATTTCCTCCAAATTCATCCCTCCCCTCCCTCTCACAATGTCCTCCATGTTTTTCCTTACGCTCCACACGTAAGTGAGACCATATGATAATTGACTTTCTCTGCTTGACTTATTTCACTCAACATA
>JAPYYM010000959.1:0-14069 GCA_028534135.1 Potos flavus
TATCGTACAGCACGGTCCCATTTTGTAGCCACAGGGTGTCCAGTTTTCTCCATAAAATAATGCTGCACGTTGCCTCTCCCTCTGGACGTGTTCAAGAATTGGACATTGGGGTCAGGGAGCCTGTGTTTTTTAGTTGATCCTACTGCAGTGTCCTCACAGGGGGTTTCACTGGCTTCCCCTCCCCCCACCAGGCTTTAAGGGCTCTCTGCACCTCCCAACACCTGACATTAGACTCAAAAAGTCTCGCCTGTCTGATGGAATTATTGAGGGAAGAACTAGGAATCCTCACTCCCCGAGTCTTTAAAGATGGGAACGTCCTACCTGACCTCTTGTATTCCCTCAGCCACAGTCTGTCCCAGGGTCTTTTGATCCCATCGTTGGCATCAGGTCCTTGCCCTCCCCATCCCCTCAGGTTTTTGTTTCTGGAAGAAACCCAGTGAGGCCTGCCCTCTGACGAGCAGGAGGTGAGTGCATGCCCTGGAGACCCCGCCTGCCTTCCTGGCAGCTGGGGTGCCCCGCTTCTCATGCCCCAGACGTTTACAAGTACTGAGGACGCTATCTTAACCGTTTTCGTCATTCCTGTCCACGAGGATGCTCTCCTGACCCTGTCATTTGGTGGGGAAGGAAAGGATCCTGGCCTTTGCCTCCCGGGAAGGGTTCAGCTCTCCCGCCAGAGCCCGGCCTGGTCCAGATGGGCTCTTCACACTGGATGGAGGCTCGGGGAGGGGAGGGGAGGAGGGAGTGGAGGCACTGGGGTTCTCAGACAAGGGAACTCACCCTCTTAGCGACAACTGCGCGGTTGTGTTAAATGTAGTTACCGAGGCACAGACAAAAATCTTGGTTCTCTGTTTTGTGCTGTTGTGGGTCCGTGGCGCACTCCGGGTAGAACCCACGTAAGGGCGAGCTCACAGGGTTTGCTGGAGGAAGAAGCTCTATTTGCGGGGCGTCTGAGGCTCGGATTACGGTTTCAGAGACCCCTGGAGATGGACACAGCGCAGGGCTCCCACTCGGGGCTCCCAGACCTGCCTGCCTGGTTCACTGGGCTCGATCTGTTACGCTCTCTGCGTTGTGACATTTTGTGAAATTGTTAGTTGCCTTATTTATTGTTATTTTTTATTTTTTTTAAAGATTGTATTTATTTATTTGAGACATAGAGTGCATGAGAGAGAGAGCACAAGAGCAGGGGCAGAGGGAGGGGGAGACGCAGACTCCCCGCCAAGCAGGGAGCCCCACGCGGGACTCGATCCCAGGACCCTGAGATCATGACCTGAGCCGAAGGCAGACGCTAAACGACTGAGCCCCCCAAGCGCCCCAGGTGCGTTATTTTTAAAAACAAGTAATATGCACATGGTACAGATTTCAAAAGGCGGAAAAGGGACTTATGCAGAGATGCAGGCGTGTCACGGTCTAGTCACGGCAGGGCGCTGTGTCCCCTCGTTTGTTTTAAGCCCAAAATGCGTTTTGGAGAGGTCCTTTCTTCGCTTTTTCTCATGGATTTGTAGTTCCTTGTATGTGGAGAAAACGAGCCCTTGTCATTTGTGTTACAAATACTTTTCCGCAGTCGGGCGTTTGCCTTTTGACTTTATGAAGCCTTCCTGACTCTGAGTTTGAAGGCTTTAATATTTCCTTTCAGTGCATTTTTTGTTTCATTTTCCAGTTTACACCTTAAAGCCAGTGGATACTCATTTTGGAGAAGCGAGTGACCAGGATCTGCCTTTATTTTCTAGGTTCTTTTTCTTTTCTTTTTTTTTTTTTTAAGATTTTATTTCTTTATTTGAGATAGTGCACAAGCGGCGGGGGTGGGGGTTGGCAGGCAGATGGAGAGGGAGAAGCAGACTCCCCCTTGAGCAGGGAGCCTGATGAGGACTTTATCCCAGGACCCTGAGATCATGACCCGAGCCGAAGGCAGATGCTTAACTGACTGAGCCCCCCAGACGCCCCTAGTTTTCTAGGTTCTTATGTCCGAATGACCCCGGACACTCAGCTCCCAGGACCGGAGACGAGGTTCCCGGCTGATTAGGGAACCATGTTTCTCTGTGACTAAGCTGTGTCCCACGAGCCAGGCCTGCCGCCTTAATTTCTGGCCGCCGGTCCTTGTTTTCCTCTCTGTAGGCTTTGTCCTCTTTCATTACTGTTCTTCTTCAGAATTTTCCTGATTGTTATTATACACATATTTCTCCATAGAATCGTCTTACCTGTTTTTCAACCTAGATGCTTCTGTAAGAGCCTTCCCCGACGTCTCTAACTTTCTACTAGTCTGTGAGGTGGCAGCTGGGTTTTGATAATTTTATTTGCAAATAGATCTGGAAAACTGCCTGCCACAAGGAGGGAATTGGGGAAGGTGGAGACACACAAAGAGTTTCTTTACTACCGCTCCCAGCCCACTGCGCCAGCCGCTTGGGGTCGGCCCTCCCGCAGCCTTCCCAACCGTCTGCTTTCGCACGCACCTGCCGGGTGTTCCCGCCCCGCCCTGCGTGGGCGCATCCCGGGCTGCAATCCCCTGGGGCTGGCCTTCGCCACCGTCCCAGGTTCGCAGCACCCGACAGGCATGTCCGCTGTGCTCAGCACACCCTGCAGAGTAGAAGCAAGTCTTGCCTGTGGCAGGGAAAGTTCAGTCTTACCTGTCCTGTCTCTGCTCGCTTGGCCCTCCCTCCCACCAGCACTGGCCCCTGACGCCTGGCCCCTGCCACGCCCACGCTCTCATCATGCTCCCTACTCCGGGAGCACCGCCCCCCCAGCCCTGTACCCACAGCAGTCTGTTCCCCTGCTCCCCGGCCCAGGCTCTATTTAAAACTTGGGTAGTTGTGTCCTTCACGGAGCTCTCCCAAACTCCTAGGGAAGTTCCTAGCAGGGAATAAATGTGCGCGTAAAACCAAGAGGGCACTGGCTGCCTCATATAAACCTGCTTCCCTCCTGCGCATCTCTCCTGACGCTCACGCCGACCTGAGGAGGACCTGAGGAGGTGTTCGGGGTGGGGACGGCCAGCCGTGGCCCAGAGATCGCCTGTGTGTGTTCCGCGGGTGTGACCAGCTCTAGTGTAAGCTCCCGGAGGATCAGGCTGTGTTTTAGGCCGCCTGTCCTTGCTCAGTGGCCCACACAGTGGGAGCCCAGGACAAAGCCTCGAGGGGACACGCCTTTCCTGTCCTGGGAAGATGCTCAGCTTGTGGTGTTGGGCCGATGGTTGCCCTGGGCCCGCTGCAGGGACACCGGTGCCTGACACCAGGGGCTGTCACGAGGCTGTGCGTCTTTCTCAGGGTGTAGGCTCCCCTGCCCTCAGTGGAGGGTTTCCAGCTGCAGAAAAGCAGGTGGGCAGCAGGGGGCCCTCTGGCGTGCTCCCCGCACGCTCCAGCATGTTTGGGGGCGATGCCGCCAGGCTGCACAGTCCTTGCGTCCTACCCATACTATAACATCTGCCCTCCTCGTGTGTCCCCCACCGCCGCCCCGGTGCCCTGCGGGGAGCCTTGTCGCCGATGTTTTCTCAGCCAGGCCCGCCCCTGCACGGCAAGATGTGGACCTCAGCGTGCCCGGTCACCCTGCCACGGTAGGACGGCCTCCGGTTTGGGCTTGGATGTTGTTACCGGTTGAATCGCATCCCCTCCCAAACGTATGTTGACATCCTAACCCCTGGTACCTGTGACTGTGACCGTTTTTGGAAGTAGGCCCTTTGCAGATGCGATTAGTTAAAATGAGGCCCAACTTGGTTGGGCGGGCCCTCACCCAGTGACTGGTGTCCTTACAAGAAGCAGAGAAGAGACAGTGACAGAGGCAGGGGCGAGCCCCGCTGCCGGAGCCACACACCGGCCGCTTTAGTGGCTGGAGATGCAGTTGGTCGGCATGAGGACTCCTCTCAGTCCCAGGTGCCGGGAGTCGGAAACGCAGGTATGGGCCAGTGGGTGCCTCCCGGAGGCTCTGAGGGCCAGGGTGCCCCTGCCTCTCTGCTGGCTTCTGGTGGCTGTCGGCGATCCTGGGCGATCCCGGGATGGGAGACTCGGTGACTCTGCTGCCCTGTGTTTTCCTCCCTGCGCATCTGTCCACACTCTCCTCTTCCCGTGGTACCAGCTATTGGATCGGGGGCCTGCCCTACCGGGTATGATCTTAATTTAACTCATCGCATCTACAAAGACCCGATTTCTAAAGAAGGCCACATTTGCTGTACTGGGGTTAGGACTTGAACCTATCTTTTCGGGGGTCACGTGTCGGCCCACAGCACACACCAAGTTGGTTTAAAAAGGTCCAGTACTCACTTAGTGGGGCTTCCTGGGCAGAGCGGTTGGCTTCAGGTTTTATTTTGTTTCAGGGGTGGTAATGGGGTGAGGGGTCCAGCCAGTGCCAAAGGAGGGAGTCCCCAGGGTTTCTGGTCGGCTGCCGTAGGCTTGGGGCGGGAGGGGAAGTGGTGGGTCTTCAAAGCTCTCAACATCAAACAGCAGAAATCGAGTCAGACCTTTTATTATCCAAAGCAATTCATGGTATGTCGCCGGCTGCATGACAGTAAGTGAAAGTGCCCTGTTTGTCCAGCATCCTCCTGCCTGGGGTGGTTTTCTCTGTCTTCTCAGCACCAGCGGCTGAAGGGGCTGGATTTGTCGCCGGGCATTAGCCCTGCTCACGAGGCTCGGACAGTTCGTTCTGGGCCCAAGGAGGGGGCGCTCCGAGCTGCGCCGGGGTCTCTGCTCTCCGAGCATTGAACACCCTGGTCTCTGGAATCAGAATCTCCAGGTGTAAGTAGAAAAGTTCCGCAGGTCGATCTGCTGGGCAATTGGAAGAAGAGAGAAAAAAGACGGACGAGGCCAGGATGCCTGGCCGCGTCACCCAGGAGAGACGGCCAGTGAGGCCACCGAGTTGTCAGGGTCCTCATTTCTCCTGCAGACCTGAAGGGAGCCTTCGAAGGGTGCAAACCAGAATGTCTGCTTACTGACTTCGTGAGGAAGAACCGCTAGACGCACTGGGCCCTCAGGGCCGCGGGCAGGTCACCCCTTGTCCATGCGCGGAGACCCCCCAGGTCTGGTCAGCACGGAGGCCAGGGGCCCACACCCACCCTGGGTCTCTGTGCCCCCGGCCCCCGGCAGGACCTGACCTGGGCTCCGTGTCTGGCTCCACACCGTGCGTGGGCCTCACGAGAAGACTGACCCCTCAGTGGGGCTCCCTTCACGCTAGGGGACTGAGGGCCTTACGGAAGCCGGAGGCTAGAGTCGGTGGCCAGAAGGAGCGACAGCAGCGTGACTGGATGAAAGGGGGAGAGGACTGGTTAATATGTTGAGTCATTTTCAAAACGGCGAAGGCATTTTCTTAGTACTTTTCTGTATTTTATATTCGTCTTATTTTGGGGTCAGAAGAAGATACTAATGATGTTAGTAGTTCTGCAAGCCTGTTCTGCGGAAAGCCCCCTGGGCTGTGTCGGGGGCCCCGGCGAGCACACTTGGCTCTGCGGCCTAGGCCACCGGATGCTTGGCACGGCAGTTACTCACACGGCTGGGCTGGGAGCTGGCAGATGGTCTGATTTTTAGGACTTTTGTAATTACTAGCTATAATTGTAAGTCCCCTAAAATCTCTCTGAATCTTAGAAGTAATGAGCCCGAAGGGAACCAGAAGACTCACGTTTGGGTCTGGCTGGGTGGTGTTGGGCAGACCTTCATGCCCTGTGTCCACCGTGCAGGACGGTTCGGGGTCTTATGCTCGTCTGCTCAGGGCACCATCACGAGGCCCGTGGGCCAGGCGACTTCAGCAACAGGAGGTTGTTTCCCACCGTCCCAGAGGCTGGACACCCCGATGGCTGTGGGGTCAGCTTTGGGTTCTCCTGAGGCCTCCGTCAGTCCCGTGGGAGCCACTCCCACCAGCTCCCGCCCGCACCGCAGACGCTGCCATGCCGTGGCTGACGGGCGACAGACTGGGGGTCCCGTGAGCAGCTCCAGCCTAGAATTCCAGGGGCAAGAGTCTGGGTCATCACCTGTATGTGGGGCCGACTGGCTGTAAATCACAGGTTCCCGTGAGCCCTCCCTGGGTTCCGTGAATTTGCTGGCGTGACTCACAGAACTCAGGGAAATACTCTCCTTACCAGATGACCCTTCCATTGTAACAGGATGTAACTCAGGAATGGCCAGAGGTGAGCTGTGCACACGGCGAGGTCTGTCGGAAGGGGCAGGGGGCTTCTGAGCCCTCTCAGAGCCTGCTGTTCACCGGGCCTCGCGTACAGGGACCTGGAAGCTTCAGAACCCGGTCCTCTTGGGGTTTTATGGAGGCTTATGACACAGGCATGCTTGATTGACTCATTGGCCATTGGTGATCGGTGATTGATCCCCGGATGTGGGGGGGAGGTGGGACTGAAAGTTCCAGGCTCCCCGGGTTGGCTCCCCGGGCAACTGCCCCCGCCCCCCCCATCCTAAGGTACTTTCCAAAACTCAGGTTTAGGAGCTTGCGTGCCGGAAAGGGAGACGAAGGCCCGATGTCACGGGCCCCCTCTGCAAATCCAGGGGTATCGGCACCGGGGTCTGGGCACAGTTCAGGTCACATGAGCGTTGCCGGTGGGGTCGTCATCAAGTGGACAGCACGGGACAAAGCTGGGCCTCTGCTGTCCCCTGCCGGGCTGGGCCCTGCCCGTGGCTCACAGCTCAGGGACGCGATTGTGCGTGGCGCTTGTTGACAAGGACGACGGGCAGAATTCTGTGGACACGTGGACGAGCTAGCACAAGCCCAGGTCGTCCCTGCGATGCCGTCACCTGCGTGCTCTCCGGCGTGCGAAGCAGTGGGTTGAGTGTCAGCCCCCATCCGGGGAGCCTGTGTGCTGGGGGGGGGGCGCTGGTGACCTCCTGGGGGTTCAGATGGTGTGTGCGGCCGCCAGGCCAGGCGGCTTCTACTCTGGGGACCCGTTTTAACCTGTCGTGCTGTCATCTCTTTTTAAGGGTTTTTCTCTTACTACAGAAGCAATGAATATTTCTCATTTTTTATTGGCGTCAGGGTCCGAGCGTTGCTTAGCGCTGTGCGCCGGACGGGCTGAAAGCCACGAACACAGTTACTGCAGCGGGCAGAGGACGAGGCACCCAAAGAACATGCCGGAAGAGCCAGCGGGGGGTCTGGAGTTTCCTCTGGGAGGGTGGATTTGATGTGTTTTGCTGGAGAATTAAGGGGAGCTGGATCGCTGTGTCTGCGCGGGTCCTTGTGTAGAATTCAGGGTCCGCGCAGTGGAAGAGGCTGCGGAGAACCTGGTCTCCTCGGGGCCCCCGCACGTCTCACTCTGACCCAGACCCTGCTCACAGTGTCATTCTTATAGCTCTTTCCGTCTTCATTAGTCAACACATACTTCTGCTTAACGAAACTCAAATAGAACAGAATACACGCGTGTCCCTTCTACCCAGCGGGAAGTAACCGCTATTCCATTTCTACATTTTTTATTAAAATAATTTATACCTAGAGCTAAACTATAAAAATGAAAGGCTCCTTATCCGGAGTCTGCTCTTGTGATTATTTTCACTCACGTTCTCATTTCTCATCCCCCACCTCGCCGTGTTTGTGTTTCTGTCCACACATGCACACTCATGTGTCATGTTTTTCTTAACCATTAGAGAGTATGTTGCGCACGTCACCAGCCCACACCCATCCGTGTCCTCCTGCACCGTCGGCGGCGCCCGCAGCACCTGTGCCTCCGTCCTGTCCCTGGACCCCAAGTGTCCCTTGCAGTCGGGGACCCAGTGTGGGCTTGGGGGCTGGAGCACCCTCAGACGTGGAGTCTGGAGCATTTCTCCCATCCTTGTCTGGTCCTCGGTGACAATCATCCTTGGGGATCGCGTGTAACTGTCCACGTTGGATTTGCCCCTGTGGTCAGAGCAGGGCCGGGGGACTCTGTGCCCTCTCTCAGGGTGGGGCAGCTGGGGCACACAGTGGCCGTCTGCATCACCCGTCCCTGATGGGGTCCCCCCTGGGCCTGCGTTACCATCGCTAGGGCTCTTCTTCCTGGCACCTAAGGAGCTTCTGCGAGGAGCCGTGTTGAAACCGGGCAGTGCATTGCTCCCTGTCCACACGGTCTTCTCAGAGATGGCATTTGTGGGCGTTTCCGGCTTGAACCGATCTTCACTGAGGTTGATGTGGTTGCAGCGCTCCTGCACAGCAGGTGGTCGTCAGCCGGAGCCCTCCGCCCCGCCCCCAGGCACTGATTGATTCCGCGGATGGACTCCCTCATTACTGTCTTTCAGTGGATTCTCATTGATTGCTGTATTTATCGTATTTATCGTGTCTGTGCGCAGATAGCCCCGGACTTGCCAGTTCCTGTGTTCCAAGGCACGCCCTAGTTTTTTTTTTGAGCACTTCCTTATTTTCTGAAATCAGATGCTCAGACTCCTCTTACTCTCTCCCTGCCCCGGGCCTGGCATCCGCCATTTCCCCAAGGAGACCTGGTGTCTTTCAGTGCGCGGTGGTGTCAGAGGGCGCTTGGTGTGCCCGTCGCTACTCTGTAGCATCTTTGGTTTTTGGCCCATTCAGTGGACGGACGGAGCTGGAAAGGCATGCGCGTAGACACCAGTGCACATACACACAAGCATGTGTGTAGGAGTCCTGTGTTCATGCTACACCTCTAGTTCCAGCGTGGCCTAGAAGTCCCCTCTTCCTTCCATATTTGTTTTGTTGTTGTTGCTTTTTAAAAAGATTTTATTTATTTATTTGACAGAGAGACAGAAAGAGCGTAAGCAGGGGGAGGGGAGCGGAAGAGGGGGAAGCAGACTCCCCGCTGAGCAGGGAGCCCGATGCGGGACTCGATCCCAGGACCCCGGGATCATGACCTGAGCTAAAGTCAGACGCTCAACCGACTGAGCCCCCGGGTACTCCACCTTCTTTCCATATTTGTACGTCCTTCTTCAACAGTGGAAGTCTGGCTCCTGACAAAATCAACACATTCACTCATTCCTATAATAAACCTAAAATAGTTTATTCTTAATGGGACTACATTTATCAAATCCACTTAAAAGAATTCAGGATTGCCCCTCCCTGCCCACACTATTAACTTTTGATGAGTCGTCCTTCTAGATCTTACAAACCTATAGACGAATACATAAATACACACAGTTTCATTAAAATGTCATCATACTGTACATAGTCCTACTGTAAATATTCGCATATTTCCTCCCACTAATATACATGCCGTTAACGTCATTCCATTACGTCATCCAGCATCTTTCTGTCCACAAAACGAGATCGATACGCTATTTTCTAAAGGCTGCAGACTAAGACTGTACCATACTTCTCTGTAATTGGACTTTGATTTTAAAAGGCATCCAATTTTCACTATTGTGTGTAAAGCTGGCATCAACACCTTTGTAACTAAATCTTAATTATTTCCTTAGGGTAGAAGTGGAATTACTGGTCAAAGGGTATGTATATTTTTATGTCTTTTTGAATGGCGAGTTGTGCCCTGGCCTGTAGTGGCGGCGGGTGCTGGTCTGTCCAGACTGGTGCTTCTCTGCGGCGGCTGCACATGGGAATCCTCGAGGCCGCTCCTAGGAGCCGTGATGCCCAGGCCCGCCACCCCCCCCCCCAGGTCTGGTTTCGGTGGTCTGGGGCGTGGCCAGGATTCGTAGTTTTTAAAGGCTCCCCAAGAGATTCTGATATGCAGCCAACTTGATAGGTAGATTCAAATTGTGGTATTACTTCTTTTTTTTTTTTTTTTTACTTCATTATTTTAATGACAACTTTCTTTTGCAATTGTTTCAGACGTTCAGATTTGGGAGAAGTGGCCCCAGAAATAAAAGCATCTGAGAGACGAACAGCGGTGGCCATCGCAGGTAACGTGGGGCTGGCGCCCATCTTGCAGCTCGTGGGGCGGGCTCTGGATTCTGGAACACTCGGGGCAGGGGAGCACATGCCTCAAACATACGGGGGCTGAAGGCTCTTGTTCTTCCTAAGAAGATTCAGTTTCACACTGGTGATTATCCCACAGTTTGCCAGGAACACATCGTCCCAATCCGAGCAGGTCATAACTGCCCCCTCGGGTCTGGCTTACGATGACCGTCTAGTTTCTGACCTGGGCACTGCTGAGTGTTGGGTTGGGACAATAGCTGTGAACTGGACCTGTCCCGGGCCGACTGGGGCTTGTGCTCTTCCTGGCTGTGGTTCACATGGGCTCAGCCTCTCTCCGTGGATCTGGGGGCTGGGTCTGTGGCTGCCCCTCATGACTTCAGCTTTAACGGGTTGTGGCCACAGACATCTTTTCTCTTAGGAACTCGTTCTGGATCTATCATTAATTCGGCACTTCTCAAAATAAATAAGTCTTATTGGATTTAATAGTGTCTTGCAAAGATAGTCCCACAAAAAGAGGCAAAGATGTTTGGATTAACCAGATTTTGTTTTATTTTATTCATTTAAACAAATATTTACTGAACAGTTAACGTGCGGGCATTGTGGTAGGCACTGTGAATATAGTAAACAGTAGTGAAGGGAATGGCCCTGACCCCTGGTCTCTGTGGAACTTACGTTCTAGAAGGTGGGCACTGTGGGGATTAATGGCAAATCACGGCAAAATTGGGATCCAACAGCAGTAATTGGCCAAAGCCCTTCAGTTTCTCAGGATCTAGAATTGTGTTGTTCAGTACAGTAGCCCCTGGGCACACAGTGCGAAGGTAAACAGTACTAATAATTGCATTGCTGAGTCACACTTGCGGTACTTCAGGTGCTGAGGAGCCAGCCACACGGCTGACGGCTGCTCGCTGGCCGGCGCAGACAGAGAATGTTTCCTTTCTCACAGGCGATTGTGTGGGAACAACAGTGTTGCTCTAGAGAGACTGGGGACACAGCTGGGGTGGGCTCCGGGGAGGGGATCGCCTCCCTGGATGCTGCCGTGAGCCGCGGGTTAGTTATCAGGGGTCCTTTGTTCTACTTGGGGAAGCCGAGGCTCAGACACACTCTGGTGCTTCCCCAGAGTTCCATCTTCATTATGTTTCCAGTGAAGAAGCCTTCCATAATTATTTTTAAAAAATTTCCTTCTTGAGGTATGTGACTTCCTCTTCCGCGTGTTTTGTTAATAAGACTGAAAGCAAGCTCTTCAACCTACAGGATCGGAAAAAAAAAAAAAAAGTTGTACCGAAGCTTGATATACATGTGAAAAAGCGCCCATTTGACCAGCGTGTAGCTTGATGCATTTTCACAAGCAGGAACGGACCTATTTGGAAGAGCATCCAGACGAGGAAGCCGAGCACGTCATCCCCCCCACTAGCCCTCTCCCCACCTGCCTCTGCCAAGGAGAAGCGTGCTCCCACTTTCTCAAAGCATAGATTAGTTGTGCTGCGTACAAGCCTCCTGCGGAGTTTATTACCTTCTCTCCGGTCTGAGGACGCCAATTACTTCATCGCTCATTCTTGAAAAGACATTTTAGGAAGCTCCCGGAGAGGGTTCTGGGGAGACGGCAGAGTGGGGAACACCAGGAACCTGGCTCCCAACCTGGACGGTTGCACCAGCCGGAAGTTTCCGTGGACTACTCTGTGCCTCTGGCGTCGCTTGGAGCTCTGCAGCTTCCCGGGGAAGACGTGCGGAATAAGTTTCCAGCCAGTCTGGCCAATTTTATCGTTCAGCACAGTATCAGCTCCCTGTCTCCCGATCCTGGACGAGCGGCAGGCAGCCGTGCACACACAGCTGGTGGGAACTGCGTACCGGGATCTCTGCTCTGCTGATGACCGCTTCTGGCCACAGACGTGCAGACGCAGACGTCCTCATTGTGGCCTGCCCCTCCCCCCCAGCTGAAGTGACTTCCAGGGCATTTCAAGGCCAGCATCCTTCCTCCCATTAACTTTTTGCTCTTTCCCCTTTGGAGAGGCAGACATTAAAGACTAGGACATTCAAAAACAACTGCATATATGGGAAAATTAGAAAGTGACTGTGCATTCCCAAAGAAAGTCTCAGAAAAGACCTCAGAGGATCTAAATTGTACACCTCAGTTTGATCCCGGGCACAGAGATAGCCTACAACAATCCAGCAAGCAAAAACAATAACAAAAAGCAGTAAACCCTGGGAAGGGTGGGAGGAATCTGATTTCCAGAGTTACCACGTTATTAGATTTAAATGTCCAGTGTGCGACAACGAAAATCACCGGGGATACACAGGAATAGGGAAGTATGACCCGTGCAAGGAAAAAAACAATTGAACAAAAGCTGTCTCTGAAAAGATGCAGTAGCAGATGTATTAGATGAAGACTTTAAGACAATAGTCCTAAAGATGCTGAAAAATCTAAAGGAAGATGTGGAGAAAGTCAAGAATGTGATGGGTGAACAAAACAGTAATATCAATAAAGAGCTAGAAAGCTAAGAAACCAAAGGAAAAGTACAGTAACCAGAATGAAAACCGCACTCATGGGGTCCAGGGGCAGACTGAGGAAGTGGGAGAAAGAATCAGTAAACTTAAAGACAGGGAAATGGAATGTATGGAGGCTGAGAACCAGAAAGAGGAAAGATTGAAGAAAAGCGAACAGAGCCTAGAACACCTGTAGGATGCCATCAGTAGGTGCTCGTTGTGGGTGTCCCAGAAGGAAAAGAGAGAGAAAGAAAGGCGCGAGAGAAGATTTGAAGAAATAATGCCCGAGAACAACTTCTTTTTTTTTTTAAGATTTTATTTATTTGACAGAGAGACGCAGTGAGAGAGGGAACACAAGCAGGGGGAGCAGCAGAGGGAGAGGGAGAAGCAGACTCCCCACTGAGCAGGGAGCCCGATGCGGGACTCGATCCCATCATCACCTGCGCTGAAGGCAGCTGCTTAACCGACCAAACGACCCTGGTGCCCCCTGCCCGAGAACTTCTTAAAGAGACATGAACATAAAGTCCAAGAAGCTCAACAGACTCCAAGTAAGATGAATCTGAAGAGACGCACATGGGGACATATTGTAATTCACCTTCCGAAAGACAGAGTGAGTCTTGAAAACAGCAGCGGAGAAGCAGATCATCCGTACACAGGGTCCTCCAAGACCGTCTCTTGATTTCTCATCAGAAACTTCAGTGGGCAGATATATCGAAAGTGCTAAATGAAAAAAGAAACTGCGAGTTAAGAATCCGATATCCAGCAAATCTGTCCTTCCAAAGTGAGGGAGAAACAAACATTCCCAGGGGAACAAAAGCTGAGGGAGACCACTACACCTGCAGGAGATGCTCCAGGGAGACCTGTGGGCAGAAGGAAAGGGCCCTAGACCGTTTCAAGAAGTAACGATCTCAGTAAAGGGGAAGTACCTGGGCAGTTTTAATAGCTAATTTAACAATTTTAACCATGGTTCATAACTGTGCTTTATGATCTCTTAGTGATTTCATAAAGTAATGTATTTGAAGAAAAAACAAAAAAATGTAAATCTAGTATCACTGTAACTGTGGTTTGTAACTCCAAATCTCGTTTTCTGTAACTTCTGAGACTAATGCATTTGAAAGAATTACTAGTTTATGTTCTGGGGCACTCGGTGTATGAAGATGTGATTTTGTGATTGCAACACCCAAAGAAGTGGGGATAAAACGTAAAGGGACAGAGTTTTTGTATGTAAATAGGGCATACAGAAAACAAATAGCACAATGACAGAAGTAAGTGCCTCCTTATCAGTGATTACTTTAAATGTAAAGGGATTAAAGTCTCCAGTGAAAAGACAGAGATCAGCAGAATGGATCCCACTATATGCTGTCTACAGGAGACTCACTCGAGAGCCAAAGATACAAACAGGTTGAGAGTGGAAGGATGGAGAAAGATCCCTCTGTGCAGACAGTAACCCTTCGATAGTAGGAGTGGCTGTACTAATATCAGACAGAATAGAGTGCACATAAAAAAGTTTTTGAGAGACAGACAAGGATGTTATATATTAATAGAGGTCTCAATACAGCAGATATAATTAAACATTTACACATCCAGTGACAGACCATCAAAATATTTGAAACAGGGGCGCCTGGGTGGCTCAGTGGGTTAAAGCCTCTGCCTTTGGCTCAGGTCATGATCCCAGGGTCCTGGGATCGAGCCCCGCATCGGGCTCTCTGCTCAGCGGGGAGCCTGCTTCCCCCTGTCTCTCTGCCCACTTGCGATCTCTCTCTCTCTGTCAAATAAAGAAATAAAATCTTTAAAAAATATATTTGAGGGAC
>JAPYYM010000960.1:0-14068 GCA_028534135.1 Potos flavus
CTTTTGTATCAACATGGAAGGGACTGGAAGAGATTATGTTGAGTGAAATAAGTCAAGCAGAGAGAGTCAATTATCATATGGTCTCATTTATGTGTGGAGCATAAGAAAGAACATGGAGGATATTGTGAGAAGGAAAGGAAGGGTGAATTGTGGGAAATCGGGGGGGGGAGATGAACCATGAGAGACTGTGGACTCTGAGAAACAAACTGAGGGTTTTGGAGGGGAGGGGGTGGGCGGATTGGCTGAGGCTAGTGGTGGGTATTGAGGACGGCACGTACTGCATGGAGCCCTGGGTGTGGTGCATGAACGATGAATCTTGGAACACTGAAAACATAAAATAAAAGTAATTGGAAAACAAAAAAGATTACTATTGAGAAACTAATGTAGTGACCGTAGTAGCCCAGGGGAAGAGGATGAAAGTTTGGACCATCGTTACAGCAGCAGAGTGGTTAGGACTGGTTGGACTCCGGGTGTATTCTGAAGTTAAAGCCAAGGGTTTACTGATGGACTAGAGGAGCACTGAAGAAATCGAGAGAGGAGTCAACCAGGTTCTCAGCCTGAGTAATTGAAAGGATGGGATTCCCTTCCACTGAGATGGAGAAGCTTCTGTGTGGGTGTGTGCGTTTCAGGAGGAAGGACAGAGAAGGAAGTAATGGAGAGTTCGGGAAGTAGGAAAGATATTTAAAGATGATTTAAATAAGTTAGCTATTGAACCAGAATTCCAGAGAGAACAGAATAGACTTTTAGGGACTGGAAGGGAAAGGAGAAAGGGTCATAATACCAAATACACAAAATTTTGTGAAGCTTGGAAAGCAGGGATGAAGGAAGACTTAAATTGGTTGAATGAGTGACATAAATCAGAGTAAGATGCAAAGTGAGATTCAGGATTGGAGGGAGACGGTGGAAATCAGGACGTTAACGTTGTCCCGGGACTAGCAGTCTCTGTTCCTGCCTCAGAAGCGGCGGAGGGTCTGAGACTGTGCCCTGGTGCCCTTCTGCCTCGAGTGGGTGGGTGGGACCTCCTGGGGAGGTGTGATCTCAGAGCAGTGACTCTGTCCCTCCTGAAGCCCATGGGGAAGGGTCTCTACTGTTCTGAGGGAATGTTCTCTGTATGGCCTCCCGTCACGGACCCCTGGCCTTACAGCGACATGAACAGTTCTTATGCTAAATTTCCAGCTCCTGGTTAACCCCTGATGATGGGGAAGCATGAATGGAAACCCAGGGCCTGAGCCTCTTCTCTACCCAGACCATGCACGGATGAGGCCTCCCGTATGTGTGGTCTATAAGATATCAACAGGAAGCATAAAAGATTACATTATTCTTACCTTCGTCTGGAAAGGAGAGATGGAGAACTTGTTTGCTTATGATCAAACAAAAATGGATCACACACGAGGGCACAGAAATCTCTGTTTAATACAAGGACTCATGGATAAAGTAAGCAGAGCCATCTGGAAATACAGTTTATGAGATTGTTCCATTTCTAAGATTATTATACTTTATGATAGCCCTCCAACTGTAAAAAGCCTGGAAAGAAAAAAAAAATGTTTAAAAACTCTAGAAAGTAAACTATGTTAATGATGTTAGGGGAAAGTAAGTGAAAGATTTTAGTCAAAGAGATCTTTCAGGAAGAGAAAGATATGTTAAAATTCAAGGTAGAGTTAAAGTGGAGAACTAAAATGTTGGCAGATTATTATCAAAGTAATGTTAAGTAAATCTCCCATTAATTAGTAATTGTATGGTATTTAAACATTTAGCATTTAAGCATTTTAGCACTCGTCTGGCAATTATTTATTAGACACAGATATATAGAAATGTAGCAGCGAAGTTAGCCTTCAATGACCTAAGATTTTTTTTTTAGGAAGTACAGAGTACACTTTAAAATAAGTCAAATATCATTATCCATTCATCATCATCATCTTTATGTTGTATTTAAGTAGAAAAGTCTAATTAAAACCAATCATATCAATCATGATCTTAAGTATTCGCCATAGCATTGAAAGGATCATATCATTATTTCCCTTATAGGAACCATATTAAGTTGCTGAGAGCTAAAGACAAAGGGTTTATTTGTTTGAGGTCTTGCCACTAGTAAATGGCTAAGTCAAAGAATGAGTTGAATCAGAATTTTGAGAAATTTCTACTCTAAAAAAAAAATGTCTCTAAAGATAAAGGAAAAAATTGCAGTCCTAGATGGGTCCAGGGTCGTCATCAGTTATAGCAGAATCAGATGAATGGGTATCATAGTCCTTAGAAATGAGTCCACTTAAAGAGGATTTAGAAAGTAAATGAATATAGTCGTAGGAAAATTGAATGTAGAAAGAAATGGTTTTGAATCTGTTCATCTAGAAGGAAAGGGATTATCAATAATAGGGATAAAGCAAAAAATGAAAAGTCAGGAGCAAGAAAGAGAGAAAGAGACAGAGGCAGAGAGAGAGGCAGAATGAGAGAGGAGGAGAAACAGAATTATGGATCCTATGCTGGAGTGACATTGGACTGTTCTCCACCAATTGAAGAATTGCCATTTCTAAAAATAAATGTCATTTCTTATTCTTAATAAGAGTTGGTATGAAAGGAGATTAAAAGGAATGAAAATTATAATGAATGTATAGAAATCTTTAACACATGGGGCTCCTGGGTGGCTCAATGGGTTAAATCCTCTGCCTTCGGCTCAGGTCACGATCTCAGGGTCCTGGGATCGAGCCCCGCATTGGGCTCTCTGCTCAGCAGGGAGCCTGCTTCCCCCTCTCTCTCTGCCTGCCTCTCTGCCTACTTGTGATCTCTCTCTCTGTCAAATAAATAAATAAAATCTTTAAAAAAAAAAAAGAAATCTTTAACACAAAGTCCGTTGACTTGGACAAAGTCTCATCAAGAAAATGTGTAGCACCCTTTGGAAGACTTGGAGAGTCTGCTCCGTTTCTAAAATTATGACCTATATGGGTGCCTGGCCAACTCAGTCAGAAGAGCATGTGACTCTTGATCTCAGGTAGTGAGTTCAAGCCCCACGTGAGCTGTAGAGATCATCACTTACAAAATTATATATATATACATTTATTTATTTATTACTTATATATACTTTATTTATACATTTATATATAAATATATATTTATAAATTATATTTATATATAAATTTAATATAATTTATAAATATAATTTATATAATTTTTAAACATAATTTGTATGTATCTACAAATTTATAATTATATTTATCTATAATTCATTTATATATTTATTTATATATAATTATATATAAATGTGTATAAATATAATTTATATATTATAAATAAATATAAATATTATAAATATAAATTATACTATTATAAATTAAATATTAGAAATATAATATATATTTATATTTAATATATAATATATTTATATGTTATAAATATATTATATATGTATTCTATAATTCTCCTCCAAATGTAAGGATTTAATATTTTCTGTTTTTTTCCTGATGGAAAAAAGTGTCCATAGCAAGAAAGATTAAAGTGCTCATCTGAATGGGGGCATCTGCTGGGGCTTTAGCGTGTCTGCATGCTCCTCTCATCCCCGAGATTTCACTAGGTGTAAACTTCTCAGGAAGCGAATTTTAGGAACGATCATGGCTTACACCAGAAGCAGCGTCCAAAGGATCCCTGGAAGCCCAGTTCTCAGACCTCCCATCTGTCATGGACGGCAAGGTCAGAGGAATGGTGTCACAGATGAAGAAGTAAGGTCGGAGAGTGCCAGAGAACAGCTGGTGGAACGTGTAGATGTAGGACCCATTGGTTACATTGTAAAAGGAGATTTCACCTGCTTCATAGTCCAAGAAGATCCCAACGCAGCGAGGCCGATCCAGGTGGAGGAGAGGCACGGAAGGGGCGGCAAGGACCATGTACTCATTCCCTTTCAGCAGCCACATGGCCCAGACTCCATTCTCAGGGGACGGTGTGGTCTCCCCCTTCCTGGGCACGGTCTCTTGACAGACGCCCAAACCCCACTCTGCTCTTTCTCCCACCACCACTTCCCAGTAGTGCCTCCCCGAGGAGAAGGTCTGCAAGCCCAAGATACAGGGCCATGTGTCAAAGCGCTCGGGGTTGCTGGGGAGATCCCTCCACAGCTCTCCATCCTGCACGCTGCGCAGGTCGGCCGTCAAGAGGAGGCTAGGATGTGCTGTCACCGGATCCAGCTTTACGTCAACTGTGGGAAGAATTTGGTGGGACAGGGGAGAGGTCAGAGAAGACTGGTCAAAACATAGGATTCTACATAGTATCATGTAGAATAGCCATAGCATTCCTCACTCTTCTCTCTCAAACAACTCCCGGGGGAAGCAAAGTCACCACTATAGTCCTCATTACTTCCTTGTGCATCCCACGGCCGCCTCTGCATAATTCAGGACTCATTACCACCCCAACACAAACATAACCATCGATGACGTGATGAACCATAATTGTGCATCCCACGGCCACCTCTGCATAATTCAGGACTCATTACCACCCCAACACAAACATAACCATCGATGACGTGATGAACCATAAGCATAATTATTTAGATTCCTTTCACCTACATTCAGAGTACTTGGGTGCTCTTAGGGACATCTTCTGTATTTTTTTTTCTCAAAATCTATAGAAAAATTTTGTTAACTGGAAACCTACCACTTTCGATGCCGTGTTGCTCTGCTTAGGCAGAATTCTAAGGGGGCCCCCTGACCTACAGCCCCTAGTCTCATGGTTATATTTTATGACAAGAGGAACATGATCTGTGGATCTCCTCTAATCACACGAACCCTTAAAATCAGAAAGCTTTCTCTGGCTATGGGGCTGGGTCAGATCAGGGAATCAGAGAGATTTGAAATTAACGTGTCCTTGCTGGCTTTGAAGACTGAAGGAGCCACATGAGGAGAAAGGCCAGTGACCTCCGGCGGACAGCCAGCAAGGAAACGGGGACCTCAGCCCTACAACTGCCATCACGGCAGGATGCCAATAACTGCTCTGAAGAAGCTTGGGAGTGGATTCTTCCCCAGATTCTTCGGGGGAGCCCAGCCTGGCCAACACCTTAATATTGAGCGATCTTGTGAAAACCCAAGCAGAGAAACGAGCTGATCCCACATGAATGTCTGGTCCATATAACTATGACCTAATAAATGTAGGTCGACTTAAGCAGTGGAGCCTGTGGTAATTCGTTACGCAGCAATAGAAAACCAATACTGATACTGTGAAGTCCCAGGGAGAGTGATGTGACATTTTACTTAGGCACGTTAGTAAATACATTCTCGTGTAAAATCTCCTCAGTGAAGAAGGATGCAAAATATTCAGTGTCTTCTCTTTAGAAACATTGAAAATAATAAATGTCATTAATATAGTTTTCTAAATATCATAATGATAACAAATACTATTACAATGACCCTTGTTACTATTGGTCTCTTAATCCACGTCTGGTGGCCTCGTGTTGGATGCCCTAACCCGAGTGGGTCACGTAGGTGATATATCACCACTGCTGACCCTTTCAACCCCCTCAAGGGGACTGGTATAGACTCGAAGTCAGAGTTCATGCGATTTCCCCAAACTCTAGGGGTCATAACAGACTGAAATGTGGGTTTCCGTGGAAACCTACTTTACGTCTGTTGTCTTGACACATCATGTCCACTCCGGCACCCATCCTTGCCCCATTTATAAGAAAATAAATCTGTGAAATGGTTATGAATATGGTCTATCTCCAATTGCTTCCCCACCCTTCTCGCTTACCCTCAGTCGCTCGTCATACTATAACAGGACTCTAACGAAACTCCCCAGTGACCCCACACTGGGGAGTAGTCATTCGAGTTCAGCTTAAATTACCTTTCTATAGCATTCAGTGCTGTTGAGAATCCCTTTGTCCTGGAAAACCTCCTTTCTCTTTCCCAAAGACACTGATCATCATGCTTTCCTTCCCTCTCTACTCATCACCCATTCCTGGTCTCCTTTGCGGTTTTCTCCCCTTCTCCACCCAATGGTTCCAGGACTGGGACTTCTTCTTTCTTTCTCAGCTCACTCTCAATGTCTTCTTGGGCTGGATCATTGCTTTGATTAAATTCCACTCATTTGCTTACTGATTCCAAATGCATAGCTCTACCTTCGACCTTTCTCCTGAAACTCTGTATTTGCAGAATCATCTGCTTACCCGACATCGAACTCTGGATATTTCACATTCATCACAACATTGGTATGTTCAAAGCCCAACTCCCTCCTTCTGCCTCCTTCTGCGGCTTTAATCGTCCGTGGAAACTACGACTTCATTATGCCCATTCTGGAGATTCAAACTCTGGAATCGTTTCTGACGTTTCTCTCTCCCTGACAAGTCGTATCTAATCCCACAGCAGACTTTGCCAGCTCTACCTTTGAAACTTACCAAGATTCTGTGCACATTCCACATCTCAGCCGCTCTGATAATACCACCGTGTTCATCTAACCCATCATCATCTCTGGTTGAATTGTAGCAAAGGTTCCTAATTGCTTTTCCCACGTAAAGCCTTGCCCCTTTGAATTTATTCAAATTCAGAGTAAACTCTCAAAACATTAACGTAATCATGTTATTCCTGCATTTACAACTTTGCATTGATTTCGTGTTTCACTGGAAGGTACAGCATCCTGGTCGCAGTGGCCTGCCTGCCCACAGCAGCATCCTGGCTAGCCCGTCTTTCGTTGACCCCTCTGACTGCCCTTGCGTACTCTTCCCAGCCACGCAGACCTCCTCATAGTTCCTGGAACACATCTTCTATATTTCTGTCTCAGGCCTGGGCACTCATTGTTCCTGCTGCCTGAAATGTTTTCCTCCGCATCAGATATGGGATGAGTTAACCCCAAGGGGCCTTCCTTGATTGTCAAATTCAAAATTAGATGTCCTAACCTGAAAACTTCTGGCCACCCTTACTTTATTTTCTTCCCCAATATTCTGTATCATCTTCTAACATTCTGTGCATTTTGCATAATTTAAGTAAATATGTACAACATGAAAACATGAAGCTAGGGATTTGTAGGATTTTTTTTGTTATTGTCCAATAATGTATTTCAATACTTAGAAAAGTATCTGGCACAAAATACAAAACATTTATTGAATTGATCCATTAATTATTCAATTCATTAAAAAATGGGAATATGAGGACACTGATTATGGGAGTGCAATAAATTGCAAGAGGTCACGTGGTTAGTATAGGGTAATCTGTCATCATTGACTAGGGATGCTAAAACGGGTTTTCTCCTTATGGGCTGAAGCTTCCTACTAAATAATGAATCCAGTATTTAGTCACGGTTTGTGTGCAATACTGGGTATAACTTGGATTTAAAAGAAGAAATCCAAATGCTGAATCTATACTCTTTGAAGAACAGCACAATCAGACCTAACAGACTCATTCATGTCACCACATTTATTCCTACATAAAAATAATTGACTGACTATTTTTGGCTTTATTGACTACCTAATTTAAGCAACTCCTCAAGTTATACATAATAACATAAATTTGATGCACGGCAATGCTTTTAAGTTGATGATTTTCCTCTGTTTTCAAATGTGTTTCATTTAGGCCTCCAAACGATACATTTTTTTTCAGCGTTTTATAAACAGGGAAATGACTACTCATTGGAATGAATGTTACTCATATCACAGCTAATAAGCTGTGAGCCCCACTTTCAAGCCTATTGTTCTCACTAAATGGAGCTTCCCTGGGGGTTAGTGACTCTGATACTCTTCACGACTTTACACGTATGTCCCCGTTCTCCTCCTTCTGAGTACGGTGCTCTCCCCCGGCCGCCCTTATAACTTGGCACGACCATGTGACTCGCTGTAGTTCATAGAGTCTTCGGGGAGCCATGTGCTACCCTAGTGTGGATGCCTGTAGGACCAGCGCCTAAGCCACCAAACCCCAGCCCTTTCCCCGGGTCACCAGCCACGGCAAGGACGTGGGGCTCCAGCTGCACGGGCCCCGGAGGGAGAAGAGGTGACACAACGTTGTCCCCAATCCACTAGTAAACCAATGACATGATCGAAAGATACACCTTTGCTGGGGTGCCTGGTCGCTCAGTCTTGGTTTTAGCTCAGGTCTGATCTCAGGGTCGTGAGATCGAGTCCCACAGGAGGCCCCACCCCCAGAGACCCCAGAGACCCCAGAGAACAGTCTGCTTGGGTTAGTCTCTCTCTCTCTCTCTCTCAAATAAATAAATACAACGTAAAATGAGAAACGGACTTTGGGTTCTGTTACTGCGGCCTGACTTGGACGGTGACAAACTAGTAACCACCACACCACAGGCCTTGGGGTTCTCCCGGCTCTAGGGGCAGCCCACCTTGGAACCTCCTCAACATCTCCCTCATCCCGGGGATGCGACACATTGTCCTCAGCTCCATGGGGACGGGCTCGGGCTCCAGCCGCGTGATGTCCTTACTTCTGAGAAGGGCAGAGAACCCACAGTGCTCAGGAGGCTTTCTGCACCAGCGTCCTTGTCCTCCCCCAGCCCGGTCCCCGCTTCTGAAAGGACACATACCGGCTCAAGGCTCCTCGCACACCCTGAAAGTACAAGAGAGACAGAAGGGGGTGAGTTACGCCTCCAAACTGCGTCTGATGGAAACAAGCCACGCACACACCATTCAATATGAAGATAAAACTACAGGAGACGTGACGCTCTCTTAACAGAATCCAAACACTGGCCGTCGAATTTTCTCCTGAATTTTAAAATCAGTTTGCCTCTACTGCAGTGGAATCAGACCACACCGAGATTAGGTTAATTCCACTGGTATCGACCAATTTAACTATTTTCTGAATGGATAATTCTGACATTTGGATATATTAACAAAGAGTTACATTCTGTAACAAATGTAGATGGAATTAGGGTAAAAATAGACCTTAAATATCTCCAGAATTTATTTGAGGGACCGAGAAAGGCACAGACAAAAAATGTTACTCCCAATGTCTCTGTAAGAAAACCCCTAATTCCTCATTCTTTGAACCACCACTCCATAGCTATGACCTTATGTGTGAGTAGGTTACATAACTGGATAAAAAAGGAAGTCATTAATTAATAACAACATTTTATCTCAAAGGAGATTATTTAAATAAATCACCTGCTTTATATTTTCTTTTTTCCCCTCTAAAACTAGCTGCATGTCAGGTAAATTTTGAGAAGGCATAAAAGCAGGAAAATAATTTATTTTACTTTTTATGGGACTCGGAGGCCTTGTTTTTGGCCTTTGGGGGTAAAATGCTGATTACTGGAACTGAGGAGGAAAGCAAAAGGTGGATATAAAAATGAACATAAATACAGAATATATTCTCCCTAAGAGCTGTAGTGTAAATCTGCTAACAAATGCTTGTTTTCAATGTTGTGTTTTGAAATACGGTAAAATAAGATGATGGATGTCATTACAGAAAATACGAAAGCTCTGTGTATATTTACTCTCTGAAACTCAGAAAATTATCTCCTTTCTGATGCTTAGTTTGCTCACAGGGAAATGAGCCTAGTAAAAAATGATAAGAATAATAAACATAAGTGTTGTTTTTATATATAGATATATAGAAGACAACATGAATTATTAAGACAAAAATCAATAAAAATGGTTTTTAAGTTCATTGCTTTAATGAACTCCTAGCTACATAACTTATGCAGATAGTTAGTATGAAGATTTCGTGGCACTTTCAGATTCTGGAGCTAACTCCAGGTGGAAGCCGAGGTCAGCGGCTGGATGAGGGTGCGGATACTTAGCTGAGAACCCCGAATGAGTCACTGGGCATGAGACAAATGAGGAGTGCCCGACGTTTTCTCCTGCAGCTGTTCCTTCATGATAAGACACATGCATTATCGACAACGGCTTTCTGCCTCACTGGGGATTTTGATGACCTCGTGGAGGATCAAAAACAAATATTTTCCTTTCTCCCTGGTTTCTCTCTGCTGTACAATCCTTTACAGACTGTGAGCAAATGGCGAGGAACCCATTTAATCCCTTCCCACCGTCCTGGAACGGGGCACGCGATGCGGACAAGCACATTCATGTTCACCACAAACATCGACAGGAAGACTTTGAGCTGGACAATGTAGGACATCACTCATACGTCCAGCTACTGACACAGAAGCGGGTCACCGGAGGCTTCTGGATTGACAGACTCGCTGGGAGGGTCTGAGAAGTGCTTTCAGGCCACAGAGCACTGCGTGTCCATGTTTCATATAACGTTATAGGTTAGATATCAAATTAGCCTTATTTTAAAAAATACTTCATTTTTGGCCTCTAAGAGGAACCCTTGTATACAATTCTCGAGAGTCCCTTCTCATTCTGATGCTGGGACTGAGAATTCAGGTGCTTTCCACACAGATGCCCGGGGCCCTTTTCCTAAAAAGCACGAAGGTGCAAGTGGTGTGTGATTGCAAGCAGCTGTGTGTCACCGTGGTCTCCCACATGGCCCTTGCTGTGCTGAGGGGCCCGGGCTCACCTCCAGCCGACCCTGGGACTGAGGGGCTGGGCTCACCTCCAGCTGACCCGGGGGCTGAGAGATCCAGGCTCACCTCCAGCTGACCCAGCCGCTGAGGGGCCAGACTCACCTCCAGCTGACCCAGCCGCTGAGGGATCCGGGCTCACCTCCAGCCGACCCAGCCGCTGAGGGATCCGGGCTCACCTCCAGCCGACCCAGCCGCTGAGGGATCCGGGCTCACCTCCAGCCGACCCAGCCGCTGAGGGCCCCGGGCTGACCTCCAGCCGACCCAGCCGCTGAGGGATCCGGGCTCACCTCCAGCCGACCCAGCCGCTGAGGGCCCCGGGCTCACTTCCAGCCGACCCAGCCGCTGAGGGCCCCGGGCTGACCTCCAGATGACCCAGCCGCTGGGGGCCCCGGCCTCACCTGCAGCAGACCCAGCGCTGGGCGCTGGCACCTCTCCTCCAGCTCCTGGGCCAGCTCCCTCAGGGCCCTGCTCTGCTGCCCCAGCCGGTTCTTGCTCTCCCGGAGTCTCTGCAGGGTGGCCCTCTCCTCCTCCTCCAGCCGCCGCAGCTGCAGCTGCTCCTCCAGCGCCAGGAACCCACGGTACTTCTCGAACTCCAGCCTGAAGCGCTGCCTCTGCATTTCCACTTTCTCCTGGAGTGACACAGGGAGCGGATCCCCAGCAGGGGTGCTTCAGGTGTGGGCTAGGGAAGGGGCGGCCAGGGGCAGGGAGGCCTCAGCCCCTGACTCTGTCCGCTGATGCACCACCTTCCTCAACATGCAGGAACTGGACGCCGCTCTGGGGGACCACCGGCCTTCAGATGCACAGCCTGAGAAAGACCGCCGGACCTGAGTCCCCATCTGGCCATGGACTTGCGGGCAAGGCGGGTTTCCACGCAAGTTTTTGTACCATATTTAAATTATGGGGGATTACGATGAAATAGTAAACTGCTGAGCAGAGTGACCAGCACAAGGGAGTTAGATTACATCCTGAAAGTAGTCACTAGAATGAGAACAGGGCGGAAACAACCGAATTGGTATGAAGAGAGATGAGAGACCTGATTTGTAAATGTGAGAAATAAAACGCTCAGATATTAGAAACATGAACATTACTTAGTAATATGGCAGCTGGGAAACCTTAAACATTTTATTGATTGATTTGAGAGAGAGAGTATGAGCAGAGGGGAAAGTCGGTGGCAGACTGAGAACCACTGTGCGTGTGTGTGTGTGTGTGTGCGCGTGTAAATAGGTAAGTGAAAAAACCTGATGAAGTATAAAAAAAAGAAAATATGTATATGGATTACTGACAGGAGGCTGAAAGTTCAGATTGTCCTCCTATATGTAAAATGATCAATATTAGCTGTATTTCATATATATCAATCCTGTTAAACATTTATTATGTCATTCGTCCTATGAATACACACGCATTCACACACACATACATATTTTAAACTAGTAAAGATAGTAGGAGACTCTTCTGTAGGTACTTGGAATGGAGCAGTGAGTCATAGTACAAGAGATCAGTAAAACTATTTATTTATAATTTGTATTGGGGCAGTCCTAATAGACATAAAGAACACACAATATAATTTGAGGGGATACGATGAGCCAAGATGACCCAGAGGTTTCCCTAGAGCAACTATGTAAATGGAACAAAACTGCGCAGCAGGGAAGATGGTCGAGTAGTAATTTAATGACCCAACCTGGGATCTGTCAGAAGTCCTAAGGTTCTCTTACCTTCCAAATGACAGTTTTCTTCCCCAGGTTGGCCTCCTGAGTGAAGGTTTCCTCCATCTCCTTCCTCACAAGCCCCAGGGCTGTCTGGAGCTTTGCCTGTTTGGAGAGATGTGCTGAACCCATTAGAGATGCCCAAATTCAGTACCTCATCTCAATCAGGGATATCAGGAAATGCAAAGATCAATTAGAACACGCCCCAGGAAGCACAAAAAAATGATCAACCTCATCAATGATTAAGTAAAATATGAATATATTTTTAAATGTTAGTGCCAGATACAATCAAAGATTTATCTAAACATATGTTCATCGCAGCATTAGTTAAAATAGTAGAAGTAACTTCCCAAATGTCCAAAGTAGGAGAGTGAGAAAAATATATTCTATATTAACATGATGGAATTTAATAAGATGCTGCGGAATATTGAATGACAATAAACATTCACAGTTATAAAGTCAATTAAGGTAAGTATATTTTATGTAATATGGAACTAACTTTGAAAAAGAAAGTGTTTGTAATAAATATATAAAAAACTACATAGCAACAATGTTCAGTACTAGTGCTTAGTTGTAAGTGATGTTATTTCTTATATCTATATATTTGAACTTTTTAAAATTACTTATTGCTTATAAAAAGAAAGTTGTTTATGGTCATTTGGTCAATGAAACCTTGTAAATTACTAATTGTTAAGTGGAAAGGAGATACACAATATCATAAACTTTATGAAGAATTTAAAAAATAACAAAACTAAATCTCTTTTCAACCCTACAACCCCTGCTAGAGGTAAACACATATATTTTATCTATAGAGATCCACCATAAAGCTATACAATGTGTATTTTTATATTCTTCTATATAAACACACATTTTTATATTCTTCCTAAGTCATTCAATAAATCTTATGAAAAAAACGGGGGAAAAGAAACTCTTCCCCAAGTCATTTAATAAGTCTTACACAACAATTGCCTTTAAAAGAGATTGTTGGGGCGCCTCGGTGGCTCAGTGGGTTAAAGCCTCTGTCTTTGGCTCAGGATATGATCTCAGGGTCCTGGGATCGAGCCCCGCATCGGGCTCTCTGCTCAGCAGGGAGCCTGCTCCCCCCTCTCTCTCTGCCTACCTCTCTGTCTACTTGTGATCTCTCTCTCTCTGTCAAATAAATAAATAAAATCTTTAAAAAAATAAAAAAAATAAAAGAGATTGTTACAAGCTTATCCATAATGTTGCACAAAAACAAGCAAGATAATTTATGGAAATATTTGACAAGATGAGGGAAGTGGCATTTTTTTAAAGATTTTATTTGTTTATTTGTTAGAAAGATAGAAGAGAGAGAGAGAGTAAGCAGGGGGAGCAGCAGGCAGAGGGAGAGGGGGAAGCAGGCTCTGTGCTGAGCAGAGAGCCCGATGCGGGACTTGATCCCAGAACCCTGAGACCATGACCTGAGCTGAAGGCAGACACTTAACCACCTAAGCCACCCAGGCGCCCTGGAAGTGGCATTTTTTAGTGTTTGCAAGAAATAGAACTTTGACACCCATGGACAGAGAAAAAGGTCCCTCAGGCAGAAGAAACTGTGATCAAAAGCAAGGAGGTGAAAAAGACGTGGCATGTTTGGGGACAACAGTGATTAGGCGAGTTTTGCTGGATCTCACGGTTGGCTGAGATGAGAAGTGTAGAACCAGAACTTAGGGCCCTAGGAAGTCTCGACTGGCAGGCTAAGAAGTTTAACAGATGTGTATCTGCTATTTAATTAAGGATTACTGAAATATAAGGAACGTCTTTAGACATATTACATAGACCCACGTCACGTTTCGGTCACTTCTGGGTAAAAAGAGAGCAGGAACAGCATACTTCAAAAGTGTAGCTGGAAAGGAGCCGGCAGCTGGATTTTGTAGATGACAAGCAGATGAATGGATCAAGAAGATGTGGTCCAT
>JAPYYM010000961.1:0-14067 GCA_028534135.1 Potos flavus
AGGGAGAGAGAGCACGCATGAGCAGGCGGGAGTGGTGGGGGGAGGCAGAAGCAGACTCCCTGTCAAGCAGGGAGCCCAAGGTGGTGCTTGATCCCAGGACCCCAAGATCATGACCTGAGCCAAAGGCAGCTGCTTGACTGACCCACCCTTGCACCCCTTTGTGTTAACTTTTATTTCCTGTGTTGTTACTTAACTTTTCACATGCTTTAACATGCTCCATCTAGATTATAAACTTCCAAAAGGCAAGGATTGCTTACACATCTTTGTGCCTCCTATCGTAGTTGTAGCTGGCATAGAATCTGTAATCGCTGGACTTTACATCAGTACTTTCGATTTGATGGGTGTGTGTCTCCTTAAAAGAACCATAAGCATATACAGGCAGGGGGACTGACTTACAAAGGACAGAGCACAAATATACATTGTCAACATGCACTGATTGAATATAGCCATATCTTCTGTGGCAGGATTTTTCCACCATTAGACTTTTTGTTACATCTCAATTTCTCCATATTAAAAAAGTTTTAATTTACCGATTTTTTTTCTTCCCCTTTATTTTTAGTAATTGCATTTTATTTAGTTTTCCTTAATGAACCGAGCAAAAAGCAGTTGTGGTAAACAAATCATGTGCAAGGGAAAACAATACATTATAATTAGGATTCCATTATCATTGAATTAGGCATTCCATTATTGAATTGGTGTCTCTGGCTTCTCCTGGTCTCTGACTAATCCTGAAACAAATTCTTCTTTGTGGGCAAATATTAGCCTGTAATAATTAGAGTATTCATCTAAGCTAAGGCTTTTCATTAAATCTCTTTCTGATTAAGATAGCTCCCCAAGTACAGACTGATTTAAGGTGATTTATCCACTTGTGTATCAGGGTCTGGTGGAAATTGTTTTTAACACCAGAGGATTAGGAATATTAAGATCATCTTGATAGTCACAGATTTTTCCAAGTATTTAAGGCCTTGCTATTTGAGTTGTTCTGTCCACCTAGGTCTGATGTCCCTGCTAATAAATTCTTGTGTCTCACAAGTGCTGTAATGGGCCACCACTGAAAATAGTACACTGATTCTCTTTTGTATTAAAATATTGAGCTTAGATGTAGGACACTGTTGTGTCACTTAGGTTTGGGAATCAATTTTCATTCCAAGTCGCTGGTTCAGCATATCAAATGTGCCTTTTCTGTTTTACCAGAACTTCAGGGTAACTAACTAGAAACAGGCAGACCATTGATACATATCCTTAATGAAGGGCCTCCATGGACATGAATGCAACTTGTTTTAACTACTTGGACTCCTTACTGCTTCCTCACCTTTTACCTTTCTTCAGCTTTTCCTCTATTTTTCAATGAAGGATATTTAATAGATATTAAATATTGAATTTAGTTTTGTTTGGGGTCTTTTTACTTCTTAACCATTTTCCCCCAACATTCCCCCATACTTTATTCAAGTCTAACCTCACCACTCACTCTTACACTTTTAGCATTTTTCTTCTGATCCCTTTGTCTAACTTATCTTTATTTTTGTTATTATACTCCTTCTTCCTTCCCTGATGTGTGAGCAGGAAAAAGTCTGCTCTGTTGTCTGCATGTGAATAGGATTACAGCTATAGGAACTAATCAGAGGGAGCCAAAGCACAGAATCTAATTCATTGCCATCAAAAAAAATTGTGAAAATACGGTCTTTTTTGGTGTTATCAAGAAAGTCCATTATGAAGCAAAATAAGTGATTTTTTTTTTTTTTTAAGATTTTGCTTATTTTTTTTTTTTTTGACAGAGAGAGATACAGTGAGAGAGGGAACACAAGCAGGGGGAGTGGGAGACGCAGAAGCAGGCTCCTGCCTCAGCCAGGAGCCCTGAGCAGGGAGCCCAACACAGGGCTCAATCCCAGGGCCCAGGGATCACTACCCTGAGCCGAAGGCAGACGCTTAACGACTGAGCCACCCAGGTGCCCCCAAACTAAATGATTTGTTCTGATCACATTCAGATCACAAGAATCAGCATTCCAGCATACTTAATGAAGGATCTTTTGTTATGAGAGAGAAATGATACAGAAAGCACTCAGCACTGCATTCCAAATTTCTGGAAAGAATTTCAGTTTAAAAACAGTATGTATCTAACATTGTCAAATATGCCATCAACTAGAAAATATTTATCTGGGGGGTTTGAAGGTAGTGGGAGAGGGAGCATCTCAAACTTACTTAGCTCTTCAAACACACAGTAGGCATCTGTCCACATTGGATAGATTCCCTAGCTTCCCATCCTTGTGGCACCCTGTAGGAGTCCTGCTTTTGGTCACTTTTCTCCCTTAACCTATTGTTACCACACTCATGACATCGGCTTCCCAATATATCACTTGAAACCTTTCATTATCCCATGATAATGAGATATGCCCAATACCTCATGAAGAACTCATGAACATCAGTGCTTTAACGATAAGATAGTAGTGGTTGCACAGACAGAGGTAGAGGATGGCCAGAACACAGAGTGTCTGAGGCCTAACCAACAATGTTTGCAGAAGAACAGAAGCATAGATTCCTGTATGCCTTCTCGCCTATGGTCTGGAGGACCATCAGTCACAATACTCTCCAGCCGTGGTCTCTCAGTGCCCCTCTCCTGTACTTGTGAGCAAGGGTTCTAGTCTCAGGCTCTCTTCCAAGCAGAAATCTTCCAGAGAGGGAATCAGCTCAGTTTCTGAGGAGAGGGAGGGAGAATTTCAAGCAGACTCCCCGCGAGCATGGAGCCCACTGCAGGGCTCCATCCTAGAACCCTGAGATCATGACCTGAGCCAAAATCCAGAGTTGGCCACTTAACCAACTGAGCCACCCGGGTGCCCTGCAAGACTGCCATTTTCAGTGGGGTACTTGAGCCTCCCTGAAAAGGTGAATTTAACAGAAGAACATCTCAGGTACAGGAGCAGCACAGGTCTTGAGATGGGAGTGGGCCTGCTGTGTTCAAAGAAGGACACAAAACTCAGTGTGGCTGGAGCAGAGTGAGGCAGGTACATTGTCATAGAAAAGGAGGGGCAGAAAAGTAACAGGTGACCAGGGAGGGTACGGCTTTGTGGAGCACCAAGCGTGGTAAGGACTTTGATGTTCTCTCCGGGGGAGGCGGCTAGCCTTTGGGGCAAGGGGACGAAGGGGGTTATAATGCAATGATTAACATTATAAAAGGATTATGTTTTCTACCATTATGTTGAAAAAGTCTGTAGGAGGGAGAGTGGGCAAACAGGGAAACCAATTAGAAGTGTTACTGCAATAAGCCACGTGAGAGGGCGGGTGGCTTGAGGTAAAGTTGGTAAGGTGATAAGAATTGGCTGGATCCTGGATATATTTTAAGGCAGAACCAACAGGACTTTCTGATGCATTGAATGTGGAGCTTAAGGGAGGAAACAAGAACGACTGCAGGGTTGTTGGCCTGAACTGGAGGAAGGAGAGCTTTGCCCTTGAGGCAAAGACTGTGGGAAGCACAAGTTTGGGGGGAAGGACCAGGAAGAAGTTCAGTTTAGGCCCCGGTAGACTTGAGATACTAATTAGATATCCAAGAAGAGATGTGAAGTTAGTAGTCCAAGATGTGAGTCTGCAAGGGAGGGAGGCAGGCTGGAGATACAGATTTGGGAGGCATTAGCACACATTTGGAATTTAAAGCTATAAGTTCACCTATGGAAGGAGTGTGGAGAAGGAAGAGTAAAACTCAAGCCCTGAGGTGCTCCAGTATTTAGAGATCAGCCTGCATCGGAGACTTGAGAGTGGGCAGTGAGGCTGGAAAGGCGCCAAGAGTAATTTGGGCAGGAAGCCAAGTAAAGAGGTCTTTCAAGGAGGGAGGAACTCATTGGATTTGGTTCTATGAAGGCCACCAGTGACCTTGATGAGAATGGTTTTGGTGGAGTGGTGAGAGCAGAAGCTGAACTGGCTTGGGTTTAAGAGAGGAAGGAGAGAGGAGAATTGGAGACAGGGAGTATAGACAAGAAGAAGCTTAGCTGTGTGGGTGAGCAGAGAAATGAGCGGTAGCTGGTAGGAGATGCGCATCGAGTGAGTGATGGGAGAAATTATGAGCTTGCTAATAAGCAAGACAGGAATGACTGATTAAAGGAGAAATTGATGTTGTAGGAGAGAGGGGAATTTGCTGGAGCAGTATCATCGAGTATTCAAGAGGGGTAAAATCAGGCATATAGGGGAAGGGAGTGGCCCTAAACACAAGTGTCATCATCCAAACAAAGAAGGCAAAGTAAGTACATGGACTTATGTGCAAGTAGGTGGGGTAGATGGAGTGGTAAGAGCCTGTGGAAGTTTCTTATTTGTTTTCTGAGAAATAGGATGAGAATGAGAGATGGCGAGGAAGTAATGGAAGTGTGAGAGAAAAGCAAAGGCATTACATACTCAAATCTGGGCAGAACACAGAGTGGCCTACGGAAACACGTACGTTTGCCAAGCAGTACTGGGGGCCCACTTCTGGCCAATAATCCGTAATCTACCAAAGACTTCCTTCCACTCGTCTCTGTTCCCAGCCAAAAAATCAAATAAAATATGCCCACTGAAACATGGACCTAATAGGCTGAAGTGAATTTCTGGGCGAAGCAGGAGGCAGCAAACTCAAAAACCTTCAGCAGCCAGAGGGGTTACAGAAATGGGTAAAGTGAAAGGAGATAAAACTTTAGAAACCGAGCATCCCAGTTCCATTTCATTTATTTACTTTGTGGTGGTACAGTGGAGAATTTTTACTGGGGAAAGAATGGTAAATTAAATATCAGGGGGACAGATTACTTTCTGGCTAGGTCTGAAGACTAACTGAATGGTTAAGACGTGAAATCTACTCATAACAAAATGTAATTAGTCATTGATCATTGCGTAAAGGACTGAAAGGAAACCTTCCCTGTGTAGTAGAAGAGGGAAGGGCGCTAGTTAGAGTAGAAGCCTTCTTCGCAGTCTGTCCAGGCCCAGCCTCATCCACAGCCACTGTGCTCCAGAGTCCTCGAAGCTGTGCAAGTCATTTTGACACAGGTGTCACACTGTGTGCACAGCTGAGAGAGAACACTGCTATTGAGTTGCTGTGGGATGTGAAGGGACTGTTGTTTTGGGTGGTGGAGGAGGGAGTACTTGGGAGGGGAGAAGGCTACAGGGAGGGAGTAGTTAAACTAGTTCCCAAGTGTTTTATAAGTTTCTGTGTCATTGTATTAAACACAGAAGTATATCCTCCAAAATCTGAGCTTAATAGCAGATTAGATGCTATACTGTTACTGTAATATTGAAAGGTACAAGGATGGGTGTGTGTGTGTGTGTGTGTGTGTCATTTGATAAACCTGCTGTTGTTGTAATCTAATGAATTAGAGATATCTGCTTCTGAAATATTGCTCTCAAGACACATTGTCTTCCATTCGTCTTATCTTTATTCTTTTCTTTGTCAATCCTAATTGAATTATCTGTGACTTTTTCAGAGGCATGTTTATTTGATCTTTTTCCTTTCTAGATAGCAGCAAGAAAACACATTAGGTATTATTTGTGGACCTGAAGGAAATTAGGGTGGTAGAAATTTTAAAATGTCAGGTTGCACTTAGAGTAATCTTTTCATTAGGAAATTATATTTTGTATTAGCCAGGAAAGGGAAAAGTGGTACAAAACAATAATGCAAAGCATATGGATATGTTAATGTTCATTTGAATGAATAGGAAAATGTTCTGCTTCCAACAAAATGCTAATACCAAAAAAAATCATTAAAAATTAGTGCATGAGAATAAATTTTGGATGTGTTTCAAACTTTAAATACTTTGTTTTCTAACACTTTGGTTAGAATCCAACTAGCCTAAATAAAGCTCTGTTTAGACTTTAGCAGATACTACCAATTTATGATATATTATCATTTTTAAGTATTTTTTAGGGCACGTATTTGAGAAGCTTTAAAAAATAATGGCTTTTAGAGGTACAACTTACTTGCTGTAAAATGCAAGTACACTTTAAGCATACAATTAGATGCATTAGATAAATGCAGAGTCACATAACTACCATTATAGTCAAATTTTAGAACATTCCATCACCCCCAAAAGTTCTTTCATATCCCCTCCCCCCTTTACAATCAGACATCTCTCCTGAACCCTAGTTGCTAGGAACTGCTTATGCTTTCTGTCACTGGTTTTGCCTTTTCTAGATTTTTATATAAGTGTAATTAAGTAGTATGTAGTCTCCTGTGTCTGGCTTCTTTCACTTGGCACTTATCAGTTTATTCCTTTTTACGGCTGAATGGTATTCTGCTATATGGAATATACCACAATTTGTTTACCCATTCATGGACTGACAGACATTTGGGTTTTTTCCAGTTTTAGAATATTATGTATAAAGTTGCTGTGAACATTTGTGTATAAGAATTTGTGTGGGCGGGGGCGCCTGGGTGGCTCAGTCTGTTAAGCATCTGCCTTTGGCTCAGGTCATAATCCTAGGGTCCTGGGATCGAGCCCCGCATTGAGATTCCTGCAGCTCTCCCTGCAGCTCTCTCTGCTTGTGCATTCGCACGCGCTATCTCTATCTGTCAAAAAAAAAAAAAATTTGTGTGGGCTTATGTTTCCTTGGTTAGAAATCTAGGAGTGTGATTGTTAGGTGACTGCCACACTGTCTTCCCAAGTGGCTGTACTCTTCTCCATTCCCATTAGTAGTACTGGAGAGTTCCAGGTCTTTGGCACCCTCACCAAAACCTTACCAAAAAAGCCTTTTTAATTTTAGCCATTCTAATAAATGTGCAGTGGTGTTTTGTTGTGGTTTTAGTTTGTATTTCCCTAATAACTAAAGATGTTTAAGTAGCTTTTCTTGGACTCATTTGCCTTTCATGTATCTTCTTTGGAGATATGGCAAATCGGGTCTTTTTACCCATTCTTAAAAACTGGATTGTCTGGTTGCGTTGTAAGAGTTCCTTATATATTTTGGATATATGTCTTTCTCATATATATAGTTTGCAGATGTTTTTCTCCCTGTCTGTGACTTGCCTTTTCATTTTCTTAAGGTGGACTTATGGAGGGCCAAAGTGTTTAATTTTGATGAAATACAATTTCTCCACTTTTGAATTTTGGGTTTTTATGGGGTTTTCTTTTTGTTTTGTTTTGTTTTTTATCCTAAGAAATTGTTGCCTACCCCAAGTCATATTGACTGTTTTCTTACAGAAATTTTATACTTTGAGCTTTTACACTTAGGCCTATGATACATTTTGAATCAAGTTTTGCATATGGTGTCAGGTAAGCGTCAGATTTGTTTGCCTTTGTGTGTAGATAACCACCTGTTCCAGCACCATTTGTGGAAAAGACCATCTTTTCTCCATTGAGTCACCCATGCAGCTTTGTTGAAAATGAAATGGACAGTTTGAGTGGGACTCTGTCCTGGACTCTGCTCTTGCACTGCTCTCCGTCTAGCCCTCTTCCAGTACTTCACCGAACCGTTACCGTCGAGTCCCGACAGCAGTTAGCGGAAGGCTCCAGCTTCGTTCTTCTGTTTCAAAATTCTTTGGTTTTTCTTGCTCTTTTGCATATCTTTATAACATTTAGAATCGTTAATTTGTACAAAGCATACAAGGCGTTTTGATTAAGGTTGCTTTGAATCCTATAGGTAGTGATCTACAGTGATCTATAATCACTTTGGAGGAGAAACATTATTTTAACAATATTGAATCTTCCAATCTGTGAACATGGTCTACCTCCCCTTAGGTCTTTAATTTCTATTAGCAATGTTTTATAATAAGTTTGCAATCTTGCACCTATTTTGTTAAGTTTATTTCCAAGTGTTTCATATTTTTGATATTATAAATGCTGTCTTTATAATTTGAATTTCCAATTGTTCATTGCCATTATGGACAAATAATTTTTGATTTTGAACTTGTATCCTGCCACTTCACTAAATCCACTTATTCCAGTAGCTTTTTTGTAGATTCCTAAAGATATTCTACAGTTTTTTATATTGCCTATGAATACATAAGACAGTTTTACTTTTTCCTTCTCAAGCTATATGTTGTTTTTCGTTTTGTTTTTTTTTTTTTTTGCCCTTTGCAATGATTCGGACCTCTAACACCACACGTGTGGTAATAAGTGCTATCATATGAATGAAGTACAGATATATACCTACTTAGTGTTGTCTTAGATATGTGGAATTGAGAGACCAGGAATATTCTACCTAATAACTTGGGTTAATTTTTCAAACACCTCTCCCTACTTAACCCTTTGTTGAGCCTCTCTGTACTGGTGAGCTTCTAGCTAGGTCTAGGAAAACCTAGGTCTAGTGAAAACCACTGGTTTTTATCATACATTAAGACTTTAGGTCTTTACATACTACTTATAAACACCGGAATGTAGAAAAGCCAGACCCCGCTATTAAGTATAACCTCAGCTGATTGAGTACTGGTGTTGGAAAGTAGTAATATGTTAGTCTACCACATGGCTCTAAGACTCAGGCCACAGCTTTCTCCTTAGCCTGAGGGTACAGACTAGCAGAAGTTCAGCACCCCCTGCTATAATCAGGAATCATCTGTTAGGTGTCTGCATTCTCACTCAAGTTCAGCACCCCTCCCAACCCCCATTATCCCACTGATGTAGATTTCTACAAATAGAAAACTTAACGTTCTACTACTGATAAAAAGGACTTTCCTCATACACCTCTTTAAAAAATTCCTGTTCTTTTCCTGGTGTGTGTGAAGGTATTGGGATTGACTGAGAAAGCAGGTTGAATTAGAGGTCAGGCAGGCCACTTTCTCCAGTCCAGCCAGGTTCATAACTGCCTCACTGGGTCAGATGCACTGAAAAATGATTTTCTTTGGTAAACTTAGGAGCCACCAGAGTTTTCAGGAAAAGTTGAATGTTGGCAGAGCTGGTCTTTGCTTTCTTCCCTTTAAAATTCTTTCTGCCCAATCCCAGTCATTTTATGCCCTCTCACTGTTTGCTAATTATCTGAAATCATATCCAGCAAGATCTTTCTTCACTACCCCAAAGGAGGAATAAACTCTTTTCAATACCCTAATCAAATCTCCTTCTGTAGGGACACAACTTAAGGCAGTTACTGTTATAAGTAAGTCACTATGTAATGTGAATTAGAGCAAACTATTTCCACCTAAGTAAATTTAAAAATAACTGTAATAGACAACATTCACTAATCACTTAGTAAGGATGACCTCAAATAATTGTCCCAGAGGTAGTGTATGTTTCCAGGGTCACATGTTTAACAAGAAGTATAATTAGACAAAGAACCCACAGTCTTATCTGATTCTAGAACCCAGGTCTTAAACACAATTCCCATGGCTTCCTCTGCTTAGAATCATCCCTATAACCCTGTGTTTTCCTGAGTGTGGTCCTCCAAGCCTCTCCATCAGATCAGACTCTCCTGGGGTGCCTGTTAAAATGTGAATTTCTTGCTCTCACCCATACATGCTAAATGACAATCTTTGTCATGTCAATCTTTGACAATCTTTGGGAATGAAGCCCAGGACTCCTCATTTTCACCTAGTTCCCCAGGTGATTCTTAGACCACTAAAGGTGGAGAACCACTGCCATAGCCTCTCTTCCTTGACTAAGGAACGCATCTCTGCAGTTTGTAAGGAAACTGCCATAACCTGTTGACTCTGCATTCTCTATAGGAGCCTGCAGTCCACCTATTCAGATAAATTTAGAAAATAAAGTCTTCCTTTTCTATGCAGCTGTTTCTAACAGTTAGGCGACTTTGATTTTTACTCTCGAAATGCTACTTCATAACTCAGAACTTGAATGAAACTTTAGAGAAAAATTTTTTCTTCCCCAAAATGAAGACTTAAGAAAGAAGGAAAGAAAGAAAAGAAAAGAAAAGAAAAAAAAAAGACAATGGCACCTGGCTGGCTCAGTCAGAGGAGCATGTGATTCTTGATCTGGGGGTCATTGGGTGTGGAGTTTACTTACGTAAAAATAAAACTTTAGAAGAAAAAATAATCCTTGACATTTGATATTTCTTAATGTATACTATATTAGTTTCCTGGGCTGCCATTAATAAAATCACACAAACTCAGTGGCTTAAATAAACCTGAAGCTCATTGTCTCACAGTTCTGGAAGCCGGAAGCCCGGAATCAAGTGCTGGCAGGGCCACTCCTCGCCCAGAGCTCCACAGAATTCTTCCTTGCATCTGCCAGCTTTCTTCGGGCCGCCTGGTGTTCCTTAGCGCCTATGGCTTTACTCCCATCTTTGGATTACTCCCATCTTTGCTTCCATCTTCACATGAAAATCTTCTCCATATCTCTGTGTGTCCTTTTCTGTCTCTGAGGGCATTCCCATTGGGTTTAAATCTCACCTGAATTCCGTATGATCTCATCTCAACCCTTAATTACATCTGTCAAGATGCCAAGACCCTATTTCCAAATGAGGTTATGTTTGGAGTTCTGGTGGATGTGAATTTTCAGGGAGACACTATTCATCCCACTACATATATTTGCTTCCCTAATATATTTATTCTCCCAGTTTAAATTTCAGGATTGGTAGCTATTTATCCAGATGTTGACTCTCCTTATAAACTATTTTTATTGAAGTAGAGTCAACACACAATGTTAGGTCAGTTTCAGGTGTACAAGCACTGATTTGACAGCTCGCTACCTTATGCTGTGCTCACCACAAGTGTAGCTACCGCCTGTCACCACACAAATGTTACAGTACCACTGACTGTATTCCCCATGCTGCACCTTTTATTCCCATGACTTCATTCATTTCATACCTGGAAGTCTGCCATCCAATTCCCTTCACCCATTTTGCCCATCCTCCATTCCTCTCCCCTCTGGTAATCACTAGTTCTGCATTTATGGGTCTGTTTCTCCTTTTTTTTTTTTGTTTCTTTATTCATTTGTTTTGGCTTTTTTAGATTCCACATAAAAGTGAAATCATATATCTTTCTTTGATTTATTTCACTTAGCGTAATAACGCTCTAGGTCCATCCATGTTATCATAAATGGCAAGATCTCATCTTTTATGGCTGAATAATATTCCCTTGTGTATATAAATACACATCTTTATTCATTCATCTGTTGATGGACACTTAGGTTGCTTCCATATCTTGGCCTTTGTATATAATACTGCAATAAACATAGAGGTGCATATAACATTTTGAATTAGTTTTCCCCTTCTCTGGGCAAATATCCAGTAGTGGAATTACTGGATCATACGGTATTTCTATTTTTGGTATTTTGAGGAACCTTCATACTGTTTTCCACAGTGGCTGCACCAATTTACGTTCCCACCATCAGAGCATGAGGGTTCCTTTTTCTCTGCATCTTCACTAATACTTGCTTCTTCTATTTTTGAGTTTAGCTATTTCCACAGGTGTGAGGTAAAATCTCATTGCAGTTCTGACTTGCATTTCCCTTGTGATGAGTGTGTTTATAACTGGCTTTAAACAGAAAGTCCAGTTATTATTCCAGTGACTGCTTTTGTGCTGATTCATAGGAATTGATCCCTAGGTGGAAACAGTTTTCTCCCTCCCTCTACTTCCTGTCTCCTGAGGACTGTTTCCAAAGAAAGCATCTGCTTCTTAATACTGGATTTACCTTATTGGCCCCAGTCCTGATTCCACCCCTCTGCTGCTCAAATGTAATAGAGTTATTAACTCAACAGCTGGGCTTGATTATCAGCCCTGACGTCTGCTTTCTGATGAAGCTCGACAAAGTTTACTAGAAAATAAATTCACCCTTAGTATCTCTTCCCTGCCCCCAGTCCTCATTGATGCTTTGGAGAGTATGGTTTTGAGAATTTGGTCAACACGAAGGAAGTTCTGGTTGAACTTTGGGGAATATTTAGAAGAATCTTCGATCCTCTCTCATCTAAGGCATAAAATACTAAGAAAAAAACATTGTTACATGTAATATTCCCTTCCCCAATCAGTACTTGATTCTAGTAGACTCCATGGGATGCAAGCAAATGAGTTTTCTGCCTGACAGAGCACATAGCAGGCCACAGTTACTCAAAACCAAGAATGTAAGTCTACAGATGTCGACTGCCACCTATGTGGTATTCTGATCATGTAAAAAGGCATAGAGTACTTGGGTTAGTGTCCAATTCTGTGTAATGTTACCATCTGTCTTTGAGCTTTACCCACATACAATTAAAAAAGAAAGTACAAAAAGGAAGACAACATGCCAGAAGGAAAAAAAATTAACCTCTTTTGGTCAGAAGTATCAAAATGGTATACAATGTTATTATCAGGTCAGCTTTCTTTGAAACACATCCTTCTGAACTACATAAAATCTATTTACTTTTTGTTATTTTGTTTTAAACTTCAAAAGATACTCCACATACTGTGTAAGAATAGAGCCTACTGTTCTTTTGCCACTTTAGAAGAGCCTGAGATTTTTGTTCTTTGGTTGAGCTACACATAGCCTGATTCTTTATCCTCTTGGTAGAAAAGAGGTTACAGTCCTGTCAGATAATCCCTGCATCCCAGCAGTAGCATCCTTTACACAAGTGAGGAACTGGGCATACAGAAGACCTGTGTTTGAGAATTCATCTTTTGAAGTTTTGAGTATATCCTATTATTTTTTTGAGGGGAGGGTGGGGCAGAGGGAGAGAGAGAAAGACAATCTTAAGCGGGCCCTATGCCCAGCGCAGAGCCCGACACAGGGCTGATTTCACAACCCTGAGATCATGACCTGAGCTGAAACCAAGAATCAGATGTTTCACCAATTAAGCCACCCAGGTGCCCCAAGTGGTTTCCATATTGATCTATTTTCTTCCCCACCAGCACCACCACCACCTTGCCTTATACTTTGGCTTACAGGATTTGTTAAAACAACTTACAAAGACAAGAACACATTATGACTATTTCTACCAAAAAGCACGAGGCCCTAAAATATATTCCTTGGTGGGATGAAGAAGTGGGCACAGGCATAGCCCTGCGTTCAGAAATCTCTCCCCCCCAGGCCTTCCATCACCCAGAGGGTCTGGTGGTTTAAGCAGCCCCTACTGCGGCGTGCGTACAGCTGTGGTGGGACCACTCCTGGCTGATCAGGGAAGCCTTGTTTTACTGAGATCCCTAAACCTTACACTGAAGTCAAGCTCACTGAATGGGAATTCGGATTTCTAAGGGATTAAAAACAAGGTAATTTAGTTCTTGGATCATCTGAGGAGAGTGGCAGGAGCCTAAGGTGGTTTCACAGCCACTTCTGACGGGCCAGTGTGGCTCCCGACGCAGGACCCAGGGCAGGGAAAGGACAGAACTCATCTGCAACCAGAGCCCTTCACCTTCACTCTGACTTGCTCTTGAAGACAGCAGCTTGCCCTGCACCCCATTAGGAATACCCCATCCTCAGCCAGACTTTTTCTCTCAGAGGAGAAAAGGATGAAATATGCAGAGAACACTGTTCTGTGCAAAATCACCTACACAATAAAAGGTAGAGGGAGAGGAGTAACACTGTCCTTTGCTTTGTGGGCAGCTTTTTCTTTTTTTTCCTCAAGTTGAGCTGTATTGTTATTCGCATAAATTTTTAAAGATTTACAATTTAAATTGTAACTTAGATACTCCAGTGTAGTTTCGATAGTTGCCACAGAGCGGCTGGTAGAGCCTGGCTTGTGACTGGGGGCATCAGGAGTGCCTGACGGAATTCCACCAAGGATCCAGTCGTTTATACTTTGAATAAAACTGTAACAAAACTCTTAATCAGAACATGTGTATGGCGTGCTTAAAAATGAAAATAATAATAGTGTAATATTATAAGAAACTTGAATAAAAACTTGAAGATCTTTCATTTGTATAGTATTGGTTTCATTACGGAGTACAGTAGATTGCCTTTATAAACTGCTGACCAACACCTCCTCTTATTTCCGCTAACTTTCCAAGGGAAGCCTTATTCCCAGACTGAAGATGAGGAACCTGTGGCTCAGGGAGGTGACGAAGTGATGTGGTTAATAAGGCACTGTGCCTAGGTAAAGAACCAGGTCAGTCTGACTCCGTAGCGCCTGTTTTTAATATGGAGTGCTTAGAAGGTAGAGTAGGATAGTGGAAAGGCTTTGAGTCAAACAACTGATTGCTGATTAACTGTGATCTCAGCAAGTGATTTAACTTCTCTGTGCCTCAGTCTCTACAACTATAAAAGAGGGATA
>JAPYYM010000962.1:0-14067 GCA_028534135.1 Potos flavus
AGCATTACGTGATTTCTATATGTAAACACCTCCCTGTAGTTGTTTCCCTCACGCTATATAATCATGTGCACTTTGGAATAAAATTAGACACTGTTTGGACATCATCCACTGTGTCCCTCCTGCTCCCACACTTTGTCTCTTGACTCTTTTTTCCTCATTCCCTTACCCTCAACCCTGGTTCGAGATTGTCGCGCCGGCCGCGACAAATGACAAAGGGTCCTTTGATTGTTGTTTTCTTGCCTCCATTAGATGTGGCAGCACTATGCTCATCTAAGTCAGTTTTAAGCCATGCCAGAGGACAAGTGGACATTTCTTGTGTAGACACAACTGCTCTTCTTGCTCCACCTACAGGCCCCTTATCTATCCTCTCCACTTGTGGTGGTGTGTGGAAGGCAGTGATACTTATCAACACTGAAAGAGATCACATTCCAGAATATAGTGATTATGGCTTTAAGAGTTCAAGAGAAGACATGGTTGGAAGATGCATTATTATTCTTTCCAAATGGTAACCATAAGGTGATAAGAAAATGAACCATCTTTCACACTATTCTACATTCTTTGGATAACACTTGCATTTTTGGTCATCATAAATAAAGCACAATAAGAATCTCTGAAAAAGTCATTGAAAGTTGGTACTCTTAAACAGCATGATGGATAATGCAGTGTCTTTTGAGTAATGATGCAATCAGCATTAAATAAATGGTATTCGGATCCACAGAAGAAAAAAGATATATATGATATAAGATATATAAAAGATACATATTATTTAAGATATATGAATACAAAGTTTCCAAAAAAAAAAGCATGGCATTATTAGTAATAATACCATTGCTACTTTTTTCTCACACTGATAAATCACTATATCTCAAATGGATTCATGAATTCTTTAATATATTTTTAATCAAATAGTTTAAATGAATGAAGGTCCCAAAAAAATATTTTCCTAGGTCTCTGCACACTCCAAGAGTGGACGAGACTAGAATTCATTCACATGGACACATGTAAGAATGGAAATGTAATCTAGCTATAAGTCAAGGAAGAAAGAGGGAGTGTGTGTGTATGCGCATGTGCGCACGCACAGCTAGGAATGCTGACATTGATAGTCAGATGATGAATATGAATGTGCAAATTATCAAGTATTTTGGAGTATAAAATGTGCTATGGAGAGAAACAAAGTTAAGAATAGAGATGGAGAGGGGCACCTGGGTGGCTCAGTGGGTTAAAGCCTCTGCCTTCGGCTCAGGTCATGATCTCAGGGTCCTGGGATCGAGCCCCGCATCAGGCTCTCTGCTCAGCAGGGAGCCTGCTTCCCCCTCTCTCTGCCTACTTGTGATCTCTCTCTCTCTGTCAAATAAATAAATAAAATCTTAAAAAAAAAAAAAGAATAGAGATGGAGAATGTCTAATCCATGATAGACTCAACACTGGGAGCCAAATGCTGTTCACCATATCACTAGGTTTGATCTTGATTTTGTGCAAAAGGGACTACTTTTTATCTCCATATAAACTTGTGTCTATAGTGAATTCTCCTCTTCTTTGCTTACTTAAATTTAGCTCCTTGTTAAAGTCCAGATCAATCAGCATTTATTTAATCAACTTTCTCTTCTCATTGATCATTCCCTCCTCTAGTTTTCCCAAGCATTTTGTTGATGCTTCAGCTATGCTGCCTATCTCGCTCTGCACTATGTTACAAGGAATATTATATATTCCTTGACATTAGGATCCATCACTTTCTTTTTCATCTTTGAATTTTACAATGCTCACTGCCATTGACTTAATTTTAAGAAGTCCTCTATAAATGTTTGTTCAATTGGCTTTTTGGCCTGCTCACCTGGAAAGGTAGCAAAGACTTACACCTAATGTAAATAGACCTAATAGAACAAAATCCATAAGGCCTCTTGACCTTGGCCATTTAGACCAGTACCCTTTAAACCTAAATATGGAAATAAAAACACCAATAGGAATAATAATAGAAGGTGATTACAATGGCAAAGAAATGGAAATAACTAACTTTTTAGGGACAACAAACCCATATATACACTTAATAACCTGTTTACTGTAAATAATAACCCCTTTTCAAAACCTAATCCCATTAATAGATGATCTGATGATAAATGAAAAAGAGAAAGTCTGATGAACCCTCTATAGGAACTCAGTTTCTGTCACCTAGCCAAGGCCTGAGAAAATCACCTGTATGTTACAGTGGTCATGTCAATAGAAACCTCATTTGTAAATAAAAATACTACATATGATACTATATTGTTAGATACTGGATCACAAGTAGCAATGATACAAGGACATCCTACTAATATAGAAAACCTTAAAACAAAACAGGACTAATTGAGGGAATAGGAAGGAAATTAACTCCAGCGACATGGATACATAGATTTCTAACACTTGATGATAGACCCTCCTGTTAAGACTAAATTAGTTGAAGGTCCCAATTTAGAAAACATTCCTGGGATGGATGTGATAGGACATCATATAACAAATAAGGATTTAACAATTCCTAAAACTAGTTTAGCTATAGCAAAATGGATTGCAATTAAATGATCTACCCTGTCTAGAATAACAGATGTAACCCAATACAATCTTAAGAGAGGACATATTCAAATTAAGGAGAAAATTCAGAAACTTCTAAAAGAATAAATTATTGTGCCTACTATTTTACCATATTATAATCCAATCTGGCCTATTAAAAACCCAGACAGGATATAGATATATGGTAGATTTTAGGAATTTAAACAAACACTCTCCCAAAATGAGGGAGCACTCCAAGATACAGGCACTATCATAAACAATATCACCACTGGATCCTGAAATTATATAGTAATAGACTTATTTGACATATTCTTTGCTGTACCAATTGATAAGGGAAGCCAACTAATGACTAAATTCACATGGGAAGGTAGACATATCAGTTTAGTAAGTTATCACAAGGATACCTTAACAGCCCAGTGATAGCCCACAACCTTCTCATACGAGACATCCGGGCCTTTCAGGAAAACACAACACAGACAAACCATTATTTCCTCTATCGATGACATCCTTATTTATGATGATAACTTGGAAGAATAGACTAGGGTCAAGAGAGAGTTAATTGAATTTCTTACATTCAGAAGATGGACGATCAACCTAAGTGAAGTCCAAGGACCCTGAACTACACTAAAATTTCTAGGCATAATTTGGTCCTCTGAACACAGAAAAATGCCAAAGCCAGTCATAAACAAGAGAGATTTCATACCAACTTCTACCACAAGAGAAGCAGATCAGAAACTGATAGTACTGTTTAGATATTGTATACAACACATACCATATATGAGAATAATATTAAAACTCATCTTTGAAATAACTAAGAAGAACAGGAAGTTTAGGGGACAAAGACTCAAGAGGCAGCTTTTATTTGTTTGAAAAAACACTAATTGAAATCTAACACATTAATTTGGACTAATAAACTAGAGTGCCTATTTTCACAAGGGTTTGCAACATGGTCATCTGGACTAAAACACCACAAGACCCCAAATTTTGTTCAATTGGATTTTGAACTAAAAATTTCCTGTGGTCCGAGAATAGATATCAACCAATTGAAAGGCTTACCTGGGCACTCTACAAGGCCCTACAATACAGAGCCACTAACAGAAAATAAACTAATTATACTTAAACTCTAGCATCTTATTCTGGATTAGGTAAAACAGATTCTGATAAATAGAGGAAAATTACCCCTGACCATAAAGTCCTAACATGGAATTGGTATATTTCAGAATGGGACATTTGAGTGGATGGTCAACACTCCACATTATCTGAGGAAATCTCAGCAATGCCTATAGTACACTTCCCAGTGTTTCCAAAGGGTAAGCCTATCCAAGCTCAAGCAGTTGGGCAATGAGGACCATCACTGGTCCACAGCACTCAATAAAGCATGGTTTACAGATGGATCAGCCTCCATGACACTATCCAGAGTATGCTGGTAGCCTGTGGCCTTGAGGACTAATGATGGTCTCACTGACAAAATCAAACTCTGGAGAATCAGGACAACATGCTGATCTAATAGCCATAAAATTGGTGATTAAACAGCCTATTAAGGAAAATCAGAATGAGGTATGTCTTTTCTCAGACTCATGGGCAATAGCTAATGGAAAAACTATTTGGAATGGAATGCCTATTTCCTTCCTGGAAAACAGGAAATAAGGACATATGGCAGAAAACAGCACTGGCTGACATCTCCGCATTCATCACACGTCTCTGCACATCAGAAGTACGACTCTGAAGGAACCAAATTTAATAACCAGGTGGACAAACTCAGTAGGAAAACTATGAAACAAGGATTCCTAAGATTTATCTTAAGAAACACAATGATTCATGGGTAAAGAAGAAATCAATTCAAAACATAACTATATATAAACAAGAAGGTCAATGCAATATAAAATCTGAACAAACAGACATGACAGTTGGTAGGATTATTACACGGGCACATCACCAAACAGGTCATGCAGGTACACAACAGCACTAGAACATGGTTAGAAATAAGAAACATACATATACCTAACAAACACCTCCAATTTCAAATTAAGAGATATGAGACTTGCCAGAAGTTTAAAGCTTGAAGGTAATTAATGAATAGTCCACATAGGATCAAAACTGACAGACCCTTCCAAATTAAACATACTGATTATATATGATCCATGCCTATGTCAGAAAATAAACTGTATGCATGCACCATTGTAGACAGACGGTGAGGAATAGGATGAGCCTACTCCTGCAGGAAAAGTGATCAAAAATCCACCATCAGAGCGCTGAAAATCAGGATTGCCTGCTATGATATCCTAGTCATCATAGAACCTGACCAGGGAACCCACTTCGCAGAGTATGTAATAGAAGTTTGGGCCAAAAAACAGAGCATAATATGGAACGTCTACCTAATTCTATAACCCAACTGCCTCTGGGGTTGACTGAAACATATAATGACTTGCTCAAACAAAAGTTTAGGTTGCTTATTAACAATCTAAATATGAGAGCATAGACAAAAGCAATCAGAGAGATGGCAAGTTCTCTTAAGAATAGATATAAAGGGGACAGAAAAATTCCTATTAAATCAATATTGCAGTCACTCACAGATATAAGAATTAGCACTAACAACACTCCAGAACCTAAACTAAAAGGAAAAGTATTAATTAAAAATTATAATAATGTGTATGTTACTGGAAACTATAGCACTTGCCACTAATTGAAAACCTACTGGGTGACCAAAGAAAAAGGCATATTATATCAAATTAAAGAAAATTATTTGATGCTTCTTTAAAATTCTCAGGCATGAAGAACACCATCTTACATTGTGTCAACACAGGATACAGGTGCTAAAAACATTGATATTTATTCTGTTAATGATGGCTGAATCTAAGTAGTGGACACATTTTCATACACATCATTATTAGATGCCTAATACTTAGCCTACCATGGTGCAGGGCTATTATGCTGGGAGAAACATTGTCAGTAATGGTCATAACAGCTATATATTTCCTTGAATGGCGAGAAAAACAACAAGAAAGAATTATAAATTTACAGGAAACTCTGCATTTTGTAGGCATGAACCCTCTAAGCATCTTGAACCCTATTAATTATTGCCAAGGGGGTCAGTGTGACATGCTGCCTATTGGCCACACTATTTTGCCTATTACTCACTATTGGATGCCATACTCATTGAAGCTATGAATACTCCATGGATACCACTGATGAGAGCAGTTAACCAAGCATTCCAAACTGAAATGCTACTCTCTGGTCAGGATTCAGTTCTACCATTTGTGACATCCTCCACTTCCTCCAAAAAAGACTACATGTTGTTCGAGATAAAACATATCTCTGTTTTATACTCTGCACTCTCAGCCCTGAGTTTTTGTGCAGCTGCATCTCCTAAACATATTTTATGTGTAAGTGAAACATATCAAGTTAGCCCTATCACTGATCCTTACCTGGTAGATCAAAATCTCATGCAATATAAAGGCAAATATTTAGCTTTAGCAATAGATCAAGCATGGCTACAAGATATCACTCAAATTCCTAGAAATACACATGTTAATAAAGCATTATTAGAAAAAATATTCAAACCCTTTTGTAGAAAAATACACAACATCCAATTTAATTCCCCATGCTATGAAAGAATCAAACATGTAGTGAGCAGAAACTTCCATTTACCACACTGGTGAGACTATTGCAGATATTCTAAGTATAAAACAGAGAGAGAGAGAGAGAGAGAGAGAAAGAGAGAGATTATATGTGCTTTCTAAACACAGATCCAAAAACAGTACATTTGTAGAAATGCAGCAATGCTTCACCATTAAAGGATACTCTTTGAACTTATTTTACCAAAGGGCAGAACAAAAGATGACAATTCTAATGACACATATGGAATCACAGTTTGAAACACATAGATCATAAAAGTGGTACTTAGAGGCCTCATCTAAAGGACTGTATTATCTGGCCATCAGCAATTGATATCAGCATGGGACAAGGCAGGAGATTATGAAGAAATCCATTATGACCATAAAGAAAGAAGAAATAAAGAAAACCATAGAGGAAATAGAAAACACCACACAGACCACACAAAGTACTCCTGTAACACAAACATCCACTATATCAATTGATGTATTCAATGAGACAATAATTGATTCTACCAAAAAGTTACCTAAAATAAACTACGAACCATCTCCATTTCCAAACAAACAAACAAAATCTGTACTTAGGAGTCCCATGGGAATACAGTACCAGTGATGACTGTATGTCACAGAATGGCCTAACTTATTCCATTCTGGTAATTTAATTATATATGAAACAACCATTGCCACAACCAGTGCAGAATTCTGTAACTCTGATGTATATTTCAAACCCTACACTGATTCTCTTTCACATTCTCAACTCAGAAACACATAATTTTTCCATTGGTACTAAGAAATTTAAATTATGAAACATAAACATGGCTTATCTCATATATGTAGGTACCCAATATGTTACTCAAATAGTAAAATTATGTCACAGTGTATAACTTAGAGAACCTTTCTGCTCTATAAATGTTACAGAGATGAGTGCAAAACTAGCAAGATGGCTGAATCTAAGAACATGAGCAATCTGGGAAGAAGACCAGCGGTTCCTGGACAAAATAACACTGGTACCACAATTAGTAATGAGGCATGGCCAGGTAAAACTGAACAAGTAGCTATATGCTCAACTTAAATGTGGGCAAAGTCGATATATAATGTTTCCTCTAGGCGTGATAGAATGGAACCATTCATACCCATATTAAAGGAATACAAATTATCAGTTTGGTGCTGTAGCAAAACACAATGTCAATACAGCACTATCATAAATAGATTATAATCTAAGCTTCAATTTATTAAATTATACTAAATGTTCAATTAATGAGGTGCTAAAAAACATAACCATAAACCAAATATTATGGTGGCCCATGCCAAAAATTACTTACTCTACTTTGAACTTTACCGATAATATTTTCATTAAAAGACAATGTGATGTGGAGTATAGGTACAGTGAATATAAGCCATAGGCTGATTGTTATAATAGTTATGAAACCAGTTTCACAGAACCAGTACATGCATTAGGATGCATGAAATCTAATACAGACATAAACACAACCAGATGCGAAGCAGGAGCCTGGAGTTTTCAATGAGAAAATCTCTACTATACTAACAACATCTCAAAGATTACTACTGGTCTAAAATAGTAACTTATTTATGGAACAGAACACATGAGGAGTCCATAGATGACTTGTAGAAGCCTAGAGTTGGAAGTAAAGTGTTGAGATCAAGTTAGTGTGGGGGGCAACTTATAAGCAATATTAAGATCATGCCAATAAGAATTTACTGTTTGGAATTCTAAGTATCTTACTGTAACCATTGGCAATGATGATGCCTTCAGGACAGATACAGTTACAGCACACCCTCACAATGATTCATGGGCCATTATATCATTGAATATTCATAAGCCCACATTAGACCACTTACAACACCCACAGTTTACATTTTATAACCCATATTCACCCACTAGAAAGCTCACTGTGGATCCATGGACCCTATCACTTCAAAAAAAGAGGAAAACCATGTAAGATATATACAGGACACATTGGAAACCTAACATGTAACGCTTATCATTACCCATGGTGGTACGCCACAGGCTTCTATCTCACCCCTAATGTCTCAATGCCCCAAATGTGGGATCCTCGCTACAGGCGAGGTCAAAGAGGTTTCTGCCTGCTTTCTCCTCGAGGATTTTGATGGATTCAAGTCTCACATACAGGTCTCTCATCCATTTTGAATTTATTTTGTGCATGGTATAAGAAACTGGTGTAGTTTCATTCTTCTGCGTGTTGCTTTGCAGTTTTTCCAACACCATTTGCTGAAAAGACTGTCTTTTTCTCATTGTGCATTCTTTCCTGCTTTGCCAAAGATTAATTAACACTACAGTGGTAGATTCACTTCTGGGTTTTCTACTCTGTTCTGTTGATCTACGTGTCTGTTTTTGTGCCAGTACCATACTGTTTTGATCATTTCAGCTTTGTAATATAACCTGAAGTCTGGAATTGTGATGCCTCCAGCTTTGCTTATCTTTTTCAAAGTTACTTTGATAATTTAGGGTTTTTTGTGGTTCTATACAAATTTTAGGATTGTTTTTTTCTACCTTTGTGAAAAATGCTGTTGATGTTTCAATAGTGATTGCATTAAGTGTGTAGATTCCTTTGGGTAGTATGGACATTTCAACAATATTTGTTCTTCCAATCCAACAGCATGAAGTGTCTTTCCATTTCTTTGTGTCGTCTTCAATTTCTTTCATCAGTGTTTTATAGTTTTCAGAGTATAGGTCTTTTACCTCTTTGGTTGTTTATTCCTAAGTATCTTATTGATTTTGGTGCAATTGTAAATGGGACTGATTTCTTAATTTCTCTTTCTGTTGCTTCATTACTAGTGTGTAGAAATGCAACACATTTCTGTACATTGGTTTTGTATACTACAACTTTATGGAATTCATTTATTAATTCTAGCAGTTTTTTGTGGAGTCTTTTGGGTTTTCTATATATAGTATCATGTCATCTGCAAATACTGCAAGTTTTCCTTCTTCGTTACTGATTTAGACGCCTTTTATTTTTTTTTTGTAGTCTGACTGCTGTAACTAGGACTTCTAGTACTATGTTAAATAACAGTGGTGAGAGTGGACATCCCCGTCTTGTTCCTGACCATAGAGGAAAAGCTCTCAGTTTTTCCCCATTTAGGATGATATTTGCTGTGGGTTTCTCATACATGGCTTTATGATATTGATGTATGTTCCCTCTATCCCTACTTTGTTGAGGGTTTTTAATCATGAATGGCTATTGTACTTTGTCTAATGCTTTTGCTGCCATCTACTGAGAGGATCATATGGTTCTTATCCTTTATTAATGTGGTGTATCACATTGATTGATTTGCTAATATTGAATGACACTTGCAACCCAGAAATAAATCCTACTTGATTTTGTTGAATGATATTTTTAAAGTATTGTTGGATTTGATTTGCTAGTATTTTGTTGAAAATTTTTGCATCCATGTATATCAGGGATATTGGCCTGCACTTCACTTTTTTAGTGGAGTCATTGTTTAGTTTTGGAATCTGGGTAATTCTGGCCTCATAGAACAAGTTTAGAAGTTTTCCTTCCATCAAAGCCACTTTTTTTTTTTAACTCTTTATTTAAATTTGATTTAGTTAACATATACTGTGTTATTAGTTACTGGGGTAGAAATTAGTGATTCATCAGTTGCATAGAACACCCAGTGCTCATTACATCAAATGCCCTCCTTAATGCCTGTCGCCCAATAGCTCCTTCCCCTCTTCCCTTCCAGCAACTCTGTTTCCTAGAGTTCAGCTTCTGTAATGTTTTGCCTCCCTCTCTAGTTTTATCTCATTTTATTTTTCCTTTCTTTCCGCTGTGTTCATCTGTTATGTCTCTTAAGTTCCACATATGAGTGAAATAATATGGTATTTGTCTTTCTCTGACTGACTTATTTTGCTTAATATAATACCCTCTAGTTGCATCCATGTCATTGCAAATGGCAAGATTTCATTCTTTTTGATGGCTGAGTAACATTCGTGTATATATATATATAACATCTTCTTTATCCATTCATCTATCAATGGACATCTGGCCTCTTTCCATAGTTTGGCTATTGCGGACATTGCTGCTATAAACACTGGGGTGCAAGTGCCCCTTTGAATCACTATGTTTGTATCCTTTGGATAAATACCTAGCAGTGCAATTTCTGGGTCATAGGGTAGCTCTATTTTTTAATATTTTTGAGGAAACTCCATATTGCTTTCCAGAGTGGCTGCACCAGTTTGCTTTTCTACCAATCATGTAAAAGGGTTCCCCTTTTTCTGTACCCTCGGCAACATTTGTTGTTTCCTGAGTTGTTAATTTTAGCCATTCTGACAGGTGTGAGGTGTTCTCGTTGTGGTTTTGATTTGTATTTCCCTGATGCCATGTGATGTTGAGCATTTTTTCATGTGTCTGTTGGCCATTTGTATATCTTCTTTGGAGAAATATCTATTCATGTCTTCTGCCCATTTCTTGACTGGATTTTTTGGGTTTTGGGTATTGAATTTGATAAGTTCTTCATAGATTTTGAGTATTAGCCCATTATCTGTTAAGTCGTTTCCAAATATCATCTCCCATTCCATAGGCTGCCTTTTAGTTTTGTCAACTGTTTCCTTTGCTATGCAAAGGCCTTCTTAATAAAATCCTAATAGTTCATTTTTGCTTTTGTTTCTCTTGGCTTTGGAAATGTGTCTGGCAAGAATTTGCTGTGACCGAGGTCAAAGAGGTGTTCTCTTCTAGGATTTTGACAGATTCCTATCTCATATTTAGACCTTTCATCCATTTTGGTTTTATTTTTGTGTGTGGTGTAAGGAAGTGGTCCAATTTCATTCTTCTATATGTGCCTGTCCATTTCCCCAACATCATTTGTTAAAGAGACACTTTTTCCCATTGGATATTCTTTCCTGCTTTGTCAAAGATTAGTTAACCATAGAATTGAGGGTCCATTTCTGGGTTTTCTATTCTGTTCCATTAATCTATGTATTTGTTTTTGTGCCAGTACCATACTGTCTTGATGATTACAGCTTTGGAATATAGCTTGAAGTCCAAAATTGTGATGACTCCAGGTTTGGTTTCCTTTTTCAACATTACTTTATCTATTTGGGGTCTTTTCTGATTTCATACAAATTTTAGGATTTTTTGTTCCAGCTCTATGAAAAATGCTGATGGTATTTTGATAGGGTTTGCATTGAATGTGCAGATTGCTTTGGGTAGTACAGACATTTTAATAATATTTGTTCTTCTAATCCATGAGCATCGAATGTTTTTCCATTCCCTTGTGTCTTCCTCAATTTTTTTCATAAGTTCTACAGTTTTCAGAGTACGGATCCTTTACCTCTTTGCCCATTTCTTTGCCCATTAATTTTATTCCTGGTATCTTATGGGTTTTGGTGTAATTGTAAATGGGATTGATTCCTTGATTTCTCTTTCTTCTGACTCATTGTTAGTGTACAGAAATGTAATTGACTTCTGTGGATTGGTTCTATATCCTGACACTTGGCTGAATTTCTGTACCAGGTCTAGCAATTTTTTGCTGGAGTCTTCTGGATTTTCTACATAGAGTATTATGTCATCTGGGAAGAGTGAAAGTTTGACTTCTTTGCTGATTTGGATGCCTTTTATTTCTTTTTGTTGTCTGATTACTGAGGCTAGGACTTCCAGTACCATGTTGAACAGCAGTGGTGAGACTGGACATACCTATCGTATTCCTGACCTTAGAGTCAGGACCTGAGTTCTCAGTTTTTCCCCATTGGGATGATATTCACTTTGGGGCTTTTTGTATATGGCTTTATGATATTGAGGTATATTCCCTCTATCCCAACATGGTGAAGAGTCTTTATCAAGAAAGGATGCTGTATTTTGTCAAATGCTTTTTTTCTCATCTATTGATAGGATCTTGTGGTTCTTGTCCTTTTATTTATGTAGGGTATCACACTGATTTGTGTATGTTGTACCACCCTTGCAGCCCAGGAATAAATCCCACTTGGTAGGGTGAATAATCCTTTTAATGTACTGCTGAATCCTATTAGCTAGAATCTTGGTGAGAACTTTTGCATCCATGTTCATGAGGGATATTGGTCTGTAATTCTCTTTTGTAGTAGGATCTTTGTCCGGTTTTGGGATCCAGGTAATGCTGGCCTCATAGAATGAGTTTGGAAGTTTTCCTTCCATTTCTACTTTTTGAAACAGTTTCAGAAGAATAGGTATTGGTTCTTCTTTAAGTGTTTGGTAGAATTCTGTTGGGAGGCCATCCAACCCTGGACTCTTGTTTGTTGGGAGATTTCTGATTACTGATTCAATTTCTTTGGGGGTTATGGGTTCAAATCTACTTCTTTATGGTTTAAGTGAAGTAATTCAGATCTAAAAGTGAATTTGTTTATATTAGGGAGGCTGTATCAGGAGGATGTCATCAAAGTTGTATTACTGAATGCTTATCAATATGAACATATGAGATTGGGGTGCCTGGGTCGCTCAGTGGGTTAAAGCCTCAGCCTTCGGCCCAAGTCATGATCGCAGGGTCCTGGGATCGAGCCCCGCATCAGGTTCTCTGCTCAGCAGGGAGCCTGCTTCCCCCTCTCTCTCTGCTGGCCTCTCTGCCTACTTGTGATCTCTCTCTCTGTCAAATAAATAAATAAATAAGAACATATGAGAGAGCAAATATGATGTAATGGGCACTGAAACTTTAAATACAAAGAATTTGTGAGAACTTAGAGTGTTAAGTCTGGGAAGGGCTACACTTTGCTGATCTAAATAAGTCCCCAAAGACCTATGGGCATAGGCTACTGCTGTGGAAAACCAACTATTTCCAGAAGAGGAGAAAACCATGCAATGGCCATATGAAGAAGATCAGCTTGTCTGAACAACCCCTTTGTTCAGCTCACATTGTGCTCTAGTAATAAGGGACTTTCTATTTGTGCTGGCAGCTGAACATCAGCTGTTAGCTAAGCCAACTCTTCTGGGAACTAAGTCAGAGGAAAGTGTATCTCAACTAAATTTGGATTTTATTTATTTATTTATTTTCATCATCCCTATGCCTGGAACAATGGTGTAATTAATCTAACATTGGCTTGAATAACAGTATCAGCTTATTAAGAGATATTATCCTATATGCGATCAGCATGTGAAATATTATTATTATAAATTTTAATTCGTGCTATGAATCTGTATTAAATAAATTATTGGCAATGACAGTTTCAGTTGCTGAGCATAATTTTCCATGAACCAAACACTTAACTCTTTGTTTCTCTAATACTCTTGTATTTAAAATTATACTGAATGGGGTGCCTGGGTGGTTCAGTGGCTTAAGCCTCTGCCTTCGGCCCAGGTCATGATCTCAGGGTCCTGGGATCGAGCCCCGCATTGGGCTCTCTGCTCAGCAGGGAGCCTGCTTCCTCCTCTCTCTCTGCCTACCTCTCTGCCTACTTGTGATCTCTCTCTGTCAAATAAATAAATAAAATCTTAAAAAAAATTTTTAAAATAAAATTATACTGAATGTAGGGTAGGAAAACAATAATGAAAGAATGTAGCAATGATTTATTAAAATAGGCATTTTTTTCTGATGATCATAAATAAAGATATATTATCAGTCTGCCCCATTAAGCGACTAAATATCCAATAACATTTTTGTTAATAAATTCTCCTTATCTAACTAGAAACAAAATTGCTGGAAAACTTATATGGGCATTTGAACCCTAATTCAGAAATACTGATTTCAAAGTGCCAAAATAATCATAACTCTTGGGGCGCCTGGGTGGCTCAGTGGGTTAAAGCCTCTGCCTTCGGCCCAGGTCATGATCTCAGGGTCCTGGGATCGAGCCCCGCATCGGGCTCTCTGCTCAGCGGGGAGCCTGCTTCCCCCTCTCTCTGCCTGCCTCTCTGCCTACTTGTGATCCCTCTCTCTCTGTCAAATAAATAAATAAAATTTAAAAAAAAAAAAAA
>JAPYYM010000963.1:0-14063 GCA_028534135.1 Potos flavus
GGGCCAGGCGTTCCCGGCTGCTCGGCTTCCAAGACGTATATCATCCTCTCCCCCAGAGACCTGTTGCTAATGCATGTTTTTCTTAAAGTAACATTTAAGCGTGCTTGCCAGGCTGGTACGATTTCTCATAGGTTATATTTTAAGCAGTACATTGTTTTGAGGGACGGTCACAGAGCTGAAATTTCTGAAATCCAAACCTAGAGTCTTACCCTCTGAGTGGCTGAGTCACAATGCGAATGAGTTGCCAGCCATCCCGGTGTCTTCTGTTCACATGAAGGCATGATTAGGAAAGAAGAGCATCTGGAAGTTCGAAAGGAGATAGACGGGAAGATCCGATGAAAGGGAGGATACTGTGGAGAGGGTCCAAACAGAGGTGTGGTCTGAGCCCGGCTCTAGGGGATAGAGAAGATCCAGGGAGCAAGTGTTCGTGTCTGAAAGGCTGTGAGGCACGTGGGGTCTGTCCTGGAGCCTCAGGGAACAATGTACTTTCCCCGGAGGGAGAGCCAAGAGGAGGAGCATGTCGGGCATGGGGAGGGACACGAGTGATGAAAGGAATGTTCTCAAAAACCAGGTGGGATGGCTCTGTGTCTGAAGGGATCGTTGGGGGAGAAGGGTCCAGCGTCTCCACCACTTACACCTCTCCCCCAAAGTTCAGCTCAGTCCTGGTCTGTCCTCCAATGTGGCCGCACCCAGCAGGTCCCCTGCCCACCTCCAGCTCCCCTTGGCCAGATGCTGCCTCAGTGCCTAGCTGTTTGTCGAGAACTCTGGAGAGTTGAAGATTTTACTGCCTTGCAAGCAAATGTTAGCTGGCCAGCTTTGTGGCGGAACGCAGCAGATCCCGGGTCAGAGGCAGAATTTTACTACTCATGGCACAGCAGGCAGCATGGGTCTTATATTCACACCCATTCTCCTGGCTCCCCAAGGCCCATGGGCGGCGATCGAGGAGCATAGGTGAATTCTATGCACACAGTGGTTTGTGCCCTAGCTGAGGATCTGAGCTTGGGAATCCTTAATCTTACAAGGGCGCTGCTGGCAAACTTTCCAAAGTTAGGCTTTGGTTGAGCTATTATCTTTATAATTCTGGGTTGCAAATAACATTTCTCTAGAGGGACATATAATTCTTATTGTCCTTGGCAGTAAATAGATACTATCTTTTATTAAATCGTGGACAGTAAACAAACCTTCTCTGAGGGAGATACCATCTTGAAAGGCTGCATGATAGACAAACAATCTGGGAAGACGGTCCAGAGTAAAAAACATATTGATTCCTTTGTTCTGAAGACATGTGACATGCCCATGGGGAATTTCTAACAACATGAGTCCAGTCTCACCCCCTCCCTCTCCCCCCAAGGAAGGGAAAGATAACATCACTCTGTTTTCCTCGTGCTCTTTCTCCACCACATCTGCATGCCCTCTTCCCACCCAGAGTTCCAGCCCTAGTTCCCACCGACGGGGGGAAGAGTGTGGTCATACGATCTGCGGATCTGCGTCCAATCCTGCCCTAGTGTTGGCTTCTGTTTCTGTGTGTGTGTGTGTGTGTGTGTGGCTTTGACCTTGAGGGGATGTATCTATGTTTCCCAGTGTAGAGGTTCATCGTCCTTTGACCTTGACAACTGCCTGTTTGGTACTTGTGCACAGTGCAGCTGTGCGTGTGCGTGTGCGTGTGGCAAGTGTGCAAGGCCTTACCTATCTCCTACTTGCCTCCTCTTGTGAACTTTGTCATCATACGTGAAATGCAGTGAGAGACCTTGAACCTCAAGCATCTGACTTGGGGGCCGCTGTAGACATATTTCCTGTCCTGAAGCATGTATCTCCAGCTATGTCTCTGTCATCTTCTATGCCCAGCCCCGTGTCCATGTGTCGCACCAGAGTGTGATCCATTGAGTCCACACCTGAATGCTTGGCTTCTGGGTTTGGGCCTGCAACTTCGAATCACCACCACTAAGTGGCTTGTGGATTAATCCAGTTTTGTACTTGACGATCTTACGTGGGTCTGCATCTATGTCTGAGTGTGACCATATTTGTGTCCACATTAATATCCACATTTAACCCTTGATGAAAATAACTACTTTTTATGAAGCAGCAATTTGTATAGGCATTCTCACACACACAGACCCCTATTTAACCTTACGACAACCTCCATTTAACTGATGAGGAAAGGAAAACACACAGAGGTCAAATGCTGGATATGATACCATTTTATGGGGCTATGCTTGTGAACATGTCTTCAGGGGCCTGAGTGCATAGTGACGTGTCTCCCCTGGGTATCCTTATTCAGGACCCCAGCTTGTACGTCTAGACCCTGTGTACAAGTGTGTGCATCTCTGATATTGGATGTGTCAGACCTCCACTGGACATGGTGAATTTAGGTCTGAGTTGGTACATCCAAAGCTTTGTGTGAGTGTGTGTGTGTGAGTGTGTGCGTGCATAGGCACTCGTGACTTATCGGCCTATATCCATATGCACATATGAATATCTATTGTGATTCTTGAATCACATGCATATGTCAAGTAAATTTCAGCGTGAAGTGCTGTCCACTCAGTACCCAAGTTTGAAAGTGTGATTCGCATGTGTGCACATCCATGAAATAGTATGACCACATTCATAACCTTGTGTGACACTGAGTTTGGCTGAGATATTGGAGTCAGGAACCGAGTGGCCACATCCATTTAAGATGTATGGCACATGGGTGGCATTGAGTGACTCAGTCCAAGTGACCACGTGTCTGAATCTGTGTCCACTGGCTTTGCCTCCATTCTAAATGACAGAAACCCCTGCCCTCCTATCCTTTTCCTCTCCTTCCTCTTTCAGGTACTAGCCAATGAGATGCGGGAAGGGACAAAAGAAGTGGAGTTCCGGAGAAAAGAGACAGTAGTTTGAAGAGATAGAAGGGGGGCAATGTTGCAAAAACACATCAGGGACACCTGGAGGAATTGAAGGGAAGGCATAGGTAAAGTTGGAGTTTGGAATGGCCTTGGTTTGATTTGGATGGGAATGATGTGGGGATTAAATGGGGATGGTGGGCAATGTATTTGGGGATATTGAAGTCCTGGGGGTTAAGATTGGGTTGTGTTGGGTGTAAGGATGGTATGGGTTTGGTTTGATTTTGAATGGGGAGGAGGTGGTGGCCGTGTTCTCTTAGGTTGCGTTGGGTGGGTTCATTTGCCTTGGGTTGGACACGTGTGGGGTTGGGGTTGGCTGGGTTGGGTTGGGTTGTACTGGGTTTTGGTTGAGGTTGTGTATGGGGATTAGGATGGGGACTGGGTACTGTATCCAGGGATTCCTCACTCACGCTGAGGCACATTTCTCCCACAAGGTGACACTGATCTGTGTGGGGGGGAGGTCAGATCACTGACTGATGTATTCTTGTACCCCAGTCTTTGTGGTCTTCACTTGTGTCTGCGACCCCTTCTCTCACTTCCTATCTTGGGAACTTCTCATGTGGCTCAGCTGAGAGGGGAAGATTGGATCAAGTGCTTGACGTGGGAGGGGCTGGACCCACATTCCTTCCACAGGTGAGAGCCCCCTTCCTGGCTCATGGATGACTTTCCTCTCTCCGTGTCTTGACATAGCAGAAAGGGCAAGGGATCCCTTTTAAGTGCACTCCTTCCATTCGTGAGGGTTCCACCTTTGTGACGTAATCACTTCCCAAAGGCCCCACCTCCTCAAACCATGACACTGGGGAGTAGCATTTCAACATATGAATTTGGGGGGATGCAGACATTCTGTCTATAGCATGTAGGCCACTTTGTGGGTCAACACTGGAAGCCTGAAAGGTTCTAGTTCTTGAGTCTCTTCTGAGACTCCAAAATGCGACGTTCAATGCCACTTCATCCTGAGGTGCATTGACGAGGCCCTTGTGATCTAAATGTTCATTGGTCCCACTGCTGCCCGGCTGTGCCCCACCCCCCAGTGCCTGCGCGCGCCCTGCCCTATCCTACACCCCCTTCCAGGCACCGGCATCCGAGCCCCTGGGAAGACGGCAGTGACCAGACAGAGGCCAGCCTCCCTCACGAAGGCCCCCCCAACCGTGTGAGGGGACACAGACAGAAACAGCGAACGTGACACAGAAGCGACAGTGCATGTCAGGAGGCGCTCGTGCCATGGGGCAGAAGGAGACACGGCGGAGCCGGGGTGCTGAGGCAGAGGGCAAGGAGGAGGTGGGACAGAGAGGACATCGGCAGCAGGTGGGGGTGAGCCCAGCGGCACGGGGGGGTGGGGGGGGGGACGGACAGCAGGTGCAGAGTCCCCGGGGCCAGTGGGCCTGCTGTGTGTGAGGGTGTCATCGAGGCCAGTGTGGACGGAGCCCGGAGAGCAAGGGGAGAGGGCAGGAGGGGACACCGGAGGGAAGAAAGGGGCCCCTCCTGTGGGGCCTCACCTGGGGCCACAGGGAGGTAACCGCCGCTCCTCTGAGGGACCCGGGGGCCATGGGCAATGCTGAGCAGAAGCAGGACGGGGCCTGACCTGGGTTTCGCAGGTCCCTCAGGCGTCTGTGTGGGGTCAGACCGCAGGGGTGAGGAGAGGCAGGGGTCTGGGGTGGAATGAGACAGGGGTGGCCCGGGTGGAGGAAGCGAGGGCAAAGGGGTCCACATTTGTTACCTCTAATGGGAGCCCGCAGGGTTTGCTGAGCCACTGGGAGTGAAGAGAGGTGCAGACAAGACCTAGAATGATCCGAACTTTGGCCCTAGTCTCTCAGCTGAGCAAGTTCAAGGAGACATCTACATTCACAATATCCCCCCCATAACACGTAGGTAGGCGCCCCAGCCTTTCACCTCCCCAAGGCCCACTTGAGCCCACCATTTTTCCCCAAGCCCGGTCCTCCTCCACCTCTGGGTCCGTAAGTGTCCCACTCCTAAATTCCCCTCCCCCAACCCACCCATCCCCAAGCCTCGCCCCTCCTGCCCTGACTGACTCACCCACTGTCCCCTCATGTCTGTTGCCTGCCTCAACCCAGGTCTGTCTTTGTCCCGACCTGGACCATCACCCCAGCCTTCTTCACAGGTCTCCGGCCCCCATTCTCTCCCTTTATCTCATCCCTGCCCTGCCGCAGTGGGTCATTCTATTCTCAGAACTGACCTTGCCCCTCCCTGCTCACCCCCGTCCATGGGCCCTGTGGAGGGGTATCCAGTCAGAGAAAGCTGTTTGGGAGAGGTGACATCAGAGATGAGCCCTGAAGTTCGGAGGGTCCGGGAGATGGATCCCCTTTCTTTTCGCCGTTGATCTGTCTGCTGAGATTATTCTCCTGGACCCTCCCCACTGTGTAGAAACTAGTCTTCTAGTTTCCGAAGTCTTCTCCCCATTGGCCAGGACTCAAGCTGCTGTCCTCTCTGTGGGAATCCCACCAGCCCTCTGGCAGTGGGCTCTGGAGAGAACTGTGTCTTTTCCCGGAGCTGGGGAGTCGTCTGCGCTCCGTGAGCCCAGGAGCTGGTGCTCCGCACGCAGAACCGGAGGCCTTGCTGACCTTCCATTTCCTCTCCCCTTTGTGCTGCAGGGTGACTTGGGGGGCCCACTGATCTGCGATGGTGTGCTTCACCGGAATCACATCCGGGGACTATGTTCCATGTGACAGGCCCAGCATGCCTGCTGTCTACACCACACTGCTTCCCTATCAGGAATGGATCCAAAAGACCGTGTTGGCCAACAGCTGAATGCCTCTGACCTTGCCCTCCCCTTAGTCAAATACAATACTGCAGCAAATTCTGGCATCGTTTGTCCTTTCTAGATGTGGAAGTTAGGGACCCACCCGGCCTGTGTCCTAAAGTGCGGAGTCAAGGGTAGAGACGGGGAAGATCGGTGGCTTTCAAAGACAGGAAGCTTGGGCTGTCGCCTGGGGACAAGATCCAGGCTCGGAGACGTGGACTGGGGACTGAGCTGTTAGGGGCAGACCCTCGTCCCCCCCGACTCCCACGGGCCCGAGGGCAGCAACAGTGACTGAAGAACTCACTGCGGGATGTAAGTGCCAGCCGGACACCAGTGGTGATGCTGCTGGTGCTGACCCAGTCCGGCTCCGTGGTTGCTGAGTTCGCTTTGGTGAGCGTGAGGTCCTGGCTGCGGGAATCTCGGTCCCCACCAAGGTTGTGCGGACCCAGCCGGATGTTGTAGTTGCTGCGGGTAATCACATCTCTCCCTCCCTCAGCACATCAGTGCCTGGGCAGCCTCCCCCTCCCCTACGCTCCCACCTGACTGTCAGCCCCATGTCATTTCCGTGGCAAACCCATCCAGTCTCAAACCCTCCTCAACTTCCGCCGGAAACCCTTTCCTGGAAAAGCACTTCCTCTTCTACTCAGGCCCCACCCCAGAGATGAAGCCCCGCCTCGGGGCAGCCCCGCCCCCAACTCAGCCCCGCCCCAAGTTCTACGTTCCGCTTCAAGAGCACCCACAGGGGATGCAGTGGAGTCCCTCTCCCTGCAACACGCCATCTTCCAGGGCGGTCTGTCACTCTGCCATTAAGGATGGGGCTTTGGCCGCGGGGGCCTGGACTCCTAGAGGTGGGGTCAGAGCACAAAGGGGAGGAGCCAGGGCTCAGGGCGGGGCCAGAGCTCAGCCGGCGGGGTCAGGACCAAGGAAGAAGGTTCAGGAAGGTGAGGCCCGGACACAGTCTCCAGTCAAGAAAGCCTTAGGTTAGGACCCCTCTTCTGCACCTCTCTTCCTCCAGCCCTCGCCTCTCCCCATCCTCAGACGCAACGGTTGCAAAGCCTGCCTGGGTGCACACAGCATCTCACGTTCACGCCCTTTCCCTCCGCGACACGGGTCCTCTGTGCCCATGCAAGAGGCATGGCGGAGTCTCAGGCTCCACCGAGTCCTCAAGTGCGCGTGCGGCCTTTAGCTCAGGTCTGCCCACCCCCCTCTCACTCCATTCTTGCGCCGTTTCCCAGGAGATCTCTGGGCGGGGAAAGGCTGCCGGAAGGGCACCTCCTGCTCGGCCCTGAGACTTCAGCCCTGAGCCTAGAGGCAGAGAGACAGGAACGCGAGACACCGGGAGGAAAAGGGAGAGAAACTGTCAGCAACAATTAGGAACGGTGGCAGCAGAGGGAAGATGGCGTGACAGTGACGAAAGAAAAAATCAAAGAAAGAGAAACACACAGTGGGGTTCAGAAACATGGAGATTCAGAGAGAAAGAGACAGAGAGTTAAGGCCGTCGGCCTGGGTGGCTGAGTCGGTTAAGCGTCTGCCTTGGGCTCAGGTGGTGTGATCCCAGGGACGTGGGATCGAGTCCCACATCAGGGTTCTTGCTCAGCAGGGAGTCTACTTCTCCCTCTGCTTGCCGCTCCCCCTGCTTGTGCGTGCGCTCTCTCTCTGACAAATAATCAAATAAAATCTTAAAAAAGAAAGAAAGAAAGAAAAGGCAAGCAAGTCCAAGCTGGGACGAATCAGGTGATGGAGACATAGAGCAGGACAGGAGAGCCGATGGATTCTGCATCTGGGGGGATACAGAGACAGAGCAGAGACAGAGGGAGAGAGAAATTACTGAGCCAGAGATAGACTCAGACTCAAATGGAGAGACAGAGACGTCAGAGACCCGGAAGGCGATGTGGGGGCCAGAGAGGCAGGACACAGACTAACCCATCACTCACTCACTCGCCAGGCTGATCTGGGCTTGGCTGGGCTCCAATCTGGGGCTGCTTAGGGGGGCTTCCGAGCTCCCCTCCGCAGGCTCTCCCATCCTTAGGACAGGTACACACATGCCTTGGGGGTCAGATGCTGCTCTCTTCCAGTCCACAACCCCCCAGCCCACCCCCCTCCCGGACCCCCATCAGGGTGTTTAGAGCATGGGTTGGGGACAGGCACTTTGAAAGTGAGCCCCAGGCTGCTCTCACCTGCAGCTAGCGCCGATCTTCATTTCTGGAGGTCTCCCCACCTCAGTCTCCTTTGCATTAGGTTTATTGGCTATTTTTTTCGTCTAACACCTTGGCACCTTTATATTTACCCATTCTTCTTTCTTTCTTTTTAAGATTTTATTTGTTTATTTGACAGAGGGAGAGAGATCACAAGTAGGCAGAGAAGCAGGCAGAGAGGGGGAAGCAGGATCCCTGCTGAGCAGAGAGCCCCATGCGGGGCTCGATCCTAGAACCCTGAGATCATGACCTGAGCGGAAGGCAGAGGCTTTAACCCACTGAGCCACCCAGGCGCCCCCATGTGGGGACTTTCTGCATAATCATTTTGTCATGATTTCTGGCATAATTACCTTGTGGTAAGACAACATACTCTGTATATTATAACTTTGAAAATTGTTAAGACTTAATCCATAGCTCAGTATCTGGTCACTTTTTGTAGATGCTGTATGAAGTTTTTTAATTAAGGTATAATTTTTTATTGAGGCATATACAGAGCAATGTACAGGTGTCAAGCATTGTTTAATGTATTTTGATGAATGCATGACCCCTGTAACCCACACTCCAGTCAAGTTCTAGAAAACTTCCATCACCTCAGAAAAGTTCTCTTACATCACTTCCCATTGTTTCCACACCTACTTCTTCCCATCCCAGGGTTAGTTCTGTCTGTTCTAGAATTTCATATATAAAAAGAACCATACAGTGTGTAATATTTTGTGCCTGGCTTCTTTCACTCCAGCATAATGATTTTTTTTTTTTTTTAAGATTTTATTTGTCAGAGAGAGAACACAAGCAGGCAGAGAGGCAGGCAGAGGCAGAGGGAGAAGCAGGCTTCCTGCCAAGCAAGAAGCCTGATGCAGGACTCGATCCCAGGACTCTGGGATCATGACCTGAGCCGAAGGCAGTCGCTTAACCAACTGAGCCACCCAGGCGTCCCTTGAATAGACATTCTTAGCAGTCTATTCTTATGGATATAATACATCAATGAAGAGTATGAGAACCATTCCAAATATTCTTGGGCCCTCAGTCTCCCACCATCTCTGCCCTCAGTCTTCACATCTCTCCATGATTCTTCCCGCCATGCCCCAGTTACAGCAGGAGGGTTCTGAGGCAGATTCAAATGAAAAATTCTTCAAATGAGTTTAAGACAAAACCAAAACAGGTTAACCAAAGCAAAAAAAAAAAAAAAGAAAAGAAAAGAAAAAAGAAACAAACAAAAAAACTAAGCAAGAAAATCTCATTAACTTGCCATTTGCTGACTTGACTTTTCTGAAATTGGACAATATCCACAGAAACAATTTCTTTTAACCTCTCAAGTGTGTCTCCTCTCTGGGGAATCCAGTGGCCCTCCTGGGGGAAACTAGGGCCCAAGGAGGAAAAGCTATTTGTTGGAATCTTTTGAATGTGAATGGAAGCAAGGAGGACAGTTCAAACAGAGCCTGTGATTCTCTTAGATTTTATTTCTGGACTTAAGAGAAGGGAACAAAAAAGGTGAAAAACCAACTTTCTAGGCCACTGGTAAGGCTGGGTGAACATTGTACCACTAGGGGGCACTGTGTACAGGAAAAGACTCTTGGTGGGACTGGATTCCTGGGGCTGAGGGAGGAGGGGGTTGGGAGTGTAGGCTCCTGGGTCTCAGGCAGGAAAGCACTGGACACCCAGGGTCCTGAATCCCTTCTGCAACATATATTGGGGGCTCGGTTTCTTGGGTCCAAGTCCCAGGAGTTAACTGTCCTGGATGGTTTTCTGTATCCAGTCCGTGAACTTGCAGAGGTTGGTGTAGACGCCTGGCACGTAGGGTAGGCCACACTGGGCTTGTCCAAAAGACACAAGGCCCTGCAGGGACCCGTTGCAGACCAGGGGGCCCCCAGAGTCACCCTGGTTTTGGAGAGAGGAAGAGAGAGAGAATCCAAAACACAGAGAGGTGGAGATAGATTGAGATCAGAAAGGACCCCAAAGACACCAAGAGACAAAGACAGGGAAATAAAAGATAGCAACGCACACCTTCGAGGTTCCTTCCAGTGCCCCGACTATAGGAATTCTGCTCCCCTAGGTCCCAACGGCTGCTTGATTCTCCTGGGTTTGATGTTATTCTGCCTCTCGCTTTTGTTTGTTTGATCTCCCCCTATGGCTTGTTTCTGTCTCTGACTCCCAGAGTCTCCGTGTCTCTCTGTATCTCTGGTATATTCTGTTTTCCCTCCCTACTTCTCTTTGCATTTCATCTCTGAGTCTATCTCTGTTTCTCTGTGTATTTCTGTGTGTGCGAGCGCACTCATGTCTATCACTGTTTCTCCATCTCTCTCTCTCCCCCCTTGTGGGTTTCTCCCCTCGTGCCCCTCCCTCCCTTCTCCATACCCCCTCTTCCCTCTCTCTCCCCTCCCCCATCTCTCACGTTGCAGGAGTCCTTCCGGTCCTGTCCTCCGCCAGCGCAGAACATGCTGTGGTGGTACACGGGGGCATAGAAGGCACTGCAGATCTCCTCGGGCACCACCGAGATATTCACGCACTGAAGCACTTGGGGCTGCCTGCCTGCGACACAGAGCTCTGGGTCAGCCCCCTCTGCCCGGGAGGAGAACCCTTCAGGGAGGGGGGCGTACTCACACTCAGGAGCTCACCATTCACTAGCTGACCCCAGCCAGAAACGAGGCAAGAATCCCCAGCGGTCGGGCACTGGGAGGCGATGCTGATGTTCTGGATGGTGTCAGACCCCGACACCGATTCTTTCAACTTGATGAGCATGAGGTCGTTGGCGATAAAGGGTTTGTTGTACTCTGGGTGCTGTATGGAGAAGTTGGCCTCCATCATCCGGCTGCCTGGCGCTTCGCTGGCGTCGAGACTGTGCAGTCCCAGCCCGATTGTGTAGGAGCTGAGGGCCACGGGCGACGGGTTAGTTTTGTGGCAACTACACCGTTATCTCCACGGTCACCCTCCAGCACAACCCCATCTCCACCCATCGACCCCAACCCCATCCTCCTCCCTAAGCACGGCGCTAAGAGCTAGCCAGCCATGATCTCAAATCCTCATTCACACGATCAATAATCCAGCAATGAGAATTTGTCTTAATTCACTAGTGACTCGGCAGACCCTGGGTTGAGTCTTTCCCCCACTTCCCTCGCAGAGCCTCGCATCACAGAGCTTTCCGCTCTCAGCGCGGAGGCTGAGCCTGATATTGGGCCCCTCCCCTCAGCGGAGGGTCGGTCCAGGTCCTGTCCGCCCCCCCCCACCCCGCCCAGCACTCACTCCTGGAAACAGTGTGCGGCTGACAGCACCCATTGCGGATGCACCAGAACGCCCCCGCAGAAGAATTCGTCTTCCGAGAACAGTGCCGCCTGCCAGGGCTGCGAGTGTGGGCTGCAGTCTTCGCCGTTGATGATGTGGCCGCCGCCACCCGAGGCCAAGGATCCTGAGGGCGGATGAGGGCCAGGGGCGGGCTCGGGGTGGAACCAAGGCTCCTGGGGGCGTGGCCAGGGGCTGGGGGCGTGGTTAGGGCTTCAAGGGTATAGTCAGGACTGGGGATGGTCTCAGGGTGGAACCAGGGCTCCTAAGGGCAGGGATCGGTGCAGGAGCGTGGGCCAGGCTTGGGGGCAGGATCGAAAACCGGGACTAGGGTCCTGAGGGCGGGGGCGGGTTGGGGGGGGGTCACGGTGCAGGGGGCGTGACCAGGGCCTCATGGGTGGAGTCAGGGAGCCCGAGAGCAGAGTCAGGGCTCCCAGGGGCGGAGTCAGGAATGATGACGTAGGCTCAGGAGGTGGGACCAGGCTCCCTGGGGGCGGGGTCCTGGCGCAGGGCTTCTAAGGACCAGATCAGGTTTCTTGGGGTGGGCTGGGAGTCCGGAAGCAGAGATCGGAGTAGAGGAGAGGGGTCTCTGGTCGAGAGGGGAGTTGCAGCTTTGAGCCAGCCACACCCATCTCCGGGACCCATTTGCTACCTTTCTCCGTCCGTCTCTCCCTCCCGCCCCCTAGCGCGCGGACGGACTCACGGACACACGGACACACACACACACACACAGCACCAGGCACCACGCCAGGCTCGTGCACTACCCGGGCCACAGTCCCCCAGAACGGGGGACTCAAACCCTCAAGCAGGGTGCAGGGACAAGGGTGACGCAGCCAGACGCTCAAGGAAGCAGTGTCGCTCTCTGTGGCCCTCAGAGTCCCGCCTTCCCCGGCTCAACCTCCTCCACAGTCGCACCACCACCAAGCGGGCTCCCAAAGAAACCCCATCACGTCTCCCGCCGACGTGCGTCCCTGGGGGCCCGTGGATCGGAGACTCAGGAAGTAGGCACAGATTCCCCGCAGCGGGTGACACCTCCAGAAGCACAGTCTCCCTGTTGGCGGCCCCTGGGCTTTTCGCGTCCTCACAGTCACAGCATCGTCCGCCCCCATGGTCACTCCACGGGATCTTTACAGGCACAGACGTCAGAATCCTTCGCCCCTGAACGCACCGGTTCGACCGCACAGCTCACCGCTCTGTCACACGCAGAGGTGTGCAAAGCCACACACACGCACAGTGCACAATGAGTGCAGCACATGCACAATCTCCCTGTGGTACAAAGAATCACGCGTGTGTAACCAGAGAGCGTGGTCGCGCGGTACAGTCACACAGGCAGCTTTAGTCATACCTAGGAGGTCACCGAGTCCTACTTGCACAGGAACAAGCACTGTGCCCCTAGGCACACACAGTCACACTCACACACTCACACACTCAGATACCTGTGACACCGAGGAGGAGGTACCCCAGGAAACAGCCCCAGCGGCTTCCTGCTGTGACCATGACGTCAGCACCTGCACAGGAGGGTCCGTCTCTGATGAGTCTGGGGAGACCTACAGCTCAGATCTCTCCCTCTGTCTCCCTCTCCTTCTGTCCCCCTAGAATATTATTGGTCAAACAAGGACCTATGCCCCCCTGCCCCCCAACACACTCATCGTAGGTCTGAGATCCTTGCCCAAAGCCCCAGAACCTAGAGAGATTTAGAGAGTGAGAGATAAAGGGAGAGGGAGAGAGAGAAGTGGAAAGAGAGAGAATTAGGTGGAGAGGAAGGGACAGAGGAAGTGTCTTTCTATCTCTAGACTGGGAGAGTAGGAGCACGGAGACAGGGCCCCGCGGCTCGGAGGGGACTGAGACAGCACTGGCAAGAGATAATCAGAGATAGACTGAGAGCCAGAGTCATGGACAGAGACTTTCAGAGAAAGAGAGAGACTAGGGAGCCAGAGAGAGGAAGGAAGAGACACTCCTAACTAGAGAGGGAGTGAGAGACCTCTTTGGAGAGGAGACTGGGAGACACAGGGCCCCCAGGCTGAGATTCGCAGTGGCGTGGAGTTGTGGGGAGACTGCGCTCTTAGGGGCGGTGGGCGGGGCGGAGACCGCAGGGACGCTCACCTGGCCGCCTCTGGGCTCCGGGATCCTGCACTGGGCTGCGCTCCCACCGGCTGCTTCCTGCAGGGGCCCGTGTGGGCCTTATAAGCATCCGCGGCTGGGCCGGCCTGCCCCCGGGACACATTCCTGGGGTCAGGTGCTGCACGTCTCCAGCTCAGCGCTGGTGCCCGGCTACCAGCGGGGGGGCCGGAGGTGCCGGGAGCAGTGACCCAGCGGGGACGCCCTGGACTCAGGGGCCCACTTGTTTCTTGGTTCTCGCTCTCTCGTCCCCTCGTGTTCTAATTCTCTCTTGTTCTCTTATTTTCTCTCTTATTAAATCCCTCTTATTCTCCCTCCCTCCCTCCCGTCTCCCTACTATGCTTCCCCAGCAAACCTTCCTGGGCTCAAATCCAGACTGCATCGCGGTCTACCTTTGGAAACTTGGGGTGACTGCATCCCTCTGAGCCTCCATTTCCCCATCTGTAAATCAGGGAACTATTGTTCCTCACTCCCCAAATACCTATCCCAGAAGAGAATGCAGGGAAAGTGCCTTGGCACAGTGTCAGGCACGTAGTAGGAGCCCAGTAAGTGGGAGCCCGATGAAGTCCTTGCTCAGTAAAGAGCAAATGCGCACTTGCCATGCTCTGAGCTCTGCTGTCTGCACTTGAGATGCAGAAGCGAGCAAATTCCAGGGCTCATGGGGCTCCCATCCCCGCAGGGGAGAGACAGACAGAAAAACTGAAAAGAAATATTCGGTAGTCAGCTGCGTGCAGAATGACTGGGGCAGCGCGCTTTCTGCAGACAAGGTGGTGGTTGGGGAGTCAGAAGAGGGGACATTTAGGCTGACAGCCACCATGCCCGTGCTTTTTGTGGGGG
>JAPYYM010000964.1:0-14063 GCA_028534135.1 Potos flavus
GTTAAAGCCTCTGCCTTCAGCTCAGGTCATGATCTCAGGGTCCTCGGATCGAGCCCCGCATCGGGCTCTCTGCTCAGCAGGGAGCCTGCTTCCCCCTCTCTCTCTGCCTGCCTCTCTGCCTACTTGTGATCTCTCTCTCTGTCAAATAAATAAATAAAATCTTAAAAAAAAAAAAAATTTTAGCTGTAACTTACATAAAACAGCCATGTAGCAATTCTATTTCCTGTCCCCAGCTCTTTGAAAGCATCTGGTTCATCTTTCTGTGAATAAAACAGAGTGAATTCAATAGTATAAAATCCAGTAATGCAAATTATCTAGTGGCAACTAAACCCCAGTAATATGTTAAAGAATATGCCAAAAAACAACCCAAAAGGTTCATTTGTAATGTCTAGTGCACAATATATAGCAGGCACTCAAATACTTGTTGGATGTCAATTCAGCTTGTACAGTGAATAGTTTTGATAAGACTATTGTAGGGAAAAATCCCAGATTTATTAGCCTAAATAATGAAAACCAATATCTACTATCCAGATTATTAATAAAATTCAAAACAAAACAAAAAACCCAAAAAACAAAAAACAGAAGACGAGGGCCTCTTAGCCACATTCATGAACTCTATTCTCTGTGGGTAAAAAATTACCTTGAGATTTACTATGAACTCATGAGCCATTCAAATGTTTGGACAGTCAGCACTTAATCTGGCTGGAGAATTCACATCTGGGCTATTAAAAATCTAAATTAGGGGCACCTGGGTGGCTTCTCCCTCTCCCTCTGCCTCTACCCCCTGCTCTTTCTCTGTCTCAAATAAAATCTTTTAAACAAATCTAAATTAAAATACAATACAGTCTCTTGGCATTTCCCAGGAAAATGAAAATGTACTTTTCACACAAATTTACACACATCTTTGTGATAGCCCCAAATAGGACTGTGATCGCCCCAAAATGTCCTTCAAAGGATGAATGACTTAAGCAAACTGAGATGTGTCTATACCATGAAATAGTACTCAGCAATAAAAAGAACACACTATTATTACATTCTGTAAGAACATGAACCTCAAAGGAATTATGCTGAGTGAAATGAGAGGATCTCAAAAGGATACATACTGCATATAACATTTATCTAACATTTGTGAAATGACAATTCTGAGAAGAACAAGTTAGATGAGTGGTTACCAGCAGTTAGGCGCGGGAAGCAGAAGGGCGTGTGCGGCTGCAGCGCAGTACCGGAAGGGAGTCTGGCAGTGACGGTGCAGTTATGCACCTTGATTGTGGTGGCAGTTTCACAAAGCTACACATGTAATAAAACTGCGCGCGCACACACACACACACACACCCAAATTAGTGTAAATGTAACTGGTGAAATATGAATAAGCTCGGTGGCTTGTGCCAATGACTATTTCTTGGTTTTAATAATGTGTTATAATAATGGAAGATGTTAACAGTAGGGGAGGCTGAGGGAAGGGTTCACGGGACCTCCCCGTACATTTCTTTACAACTTCCTAAGAATCTGTAATGATTTCAAAATAAAAAACTAAGAAAATTTAGTTGCATTAATGTCAGGGCTTATACTCTTTCACATCATCCAAGACTCTCATTTTTCAATAATTGAAAATAGAAGGGAAAGAAACTAAAAATATATTCTTCACTGGCCTACATAGAAGAGTCTAGGATTCTGGGATTGAAGATGGTCAAGGGCTATAATACAATAAAGGCTGTTTTCTTTCAAAAGAATATACCCTTATTTTAAAATGGTAAAAGATCAAGAAATTTATTAGAATTCATTTAATTTTTAAAAAAAATTTCTCTGAATTCATTTTACCTTTTTTTTTTTTTTTAAGATTTATTTGTTTGACAGAGAGAGAGCATGTGCACGATTAGGGGAGCCACAGATGGAGAGGGAGAAACAGGCTCCCCACCAAACAGGAAGCCTGACACAGGGCTCAATCCCAGGACCCCGGGATCATTACCTAAGCTAGAGGCAGATGCTTAATCGACTAAGACACCCATGTGCCCCTAGAATTCATGTAATTATGATAAAGCTTAATTAAGAGTTGGTAATATATATATAATGTATAGCTTACTGTGAAAAAAAAGTTATATCTTTTTAGCAAACTGCTTCAGTATTATTTATTCTCCAGTATTTCTCTACATCTATTTTGTATTTTTTATCTTCCTATCTCTTAGCGTATTCTTATAATTTCTTCAGATTCATCAGCTAATTTGCTAATTTACTTCAACCATCTCTAACCTGTTTTAATTTATCCAAACTTTAAATTTCAACAATTACTTTTTTCTCCCTATAGCTTCTATTTGTTTTTCAAATATGTTAAAATCGTTTTGAAAGTTTAATATTTATCCTTCAATTTTTAATTATACAGTTATTTTATATTCTGTACCTAATAATTAAAGTACCTAACATCCTGGGCATCTAAATCTGTTGGTTACGTTAGTCCCACCAATGGTGTCTTATTACCAGTTAGTAATGTTTTTTAATATTAGAGTTCATATCTGGCTGACCTTAACCTTTAAAATTCCTGAGGTGTTATAATGAGGATGCCTGTTTTCAGGGAGGACATGAGTTTGTTTCTTCCAGGTACCAAGGAGTGCTACCTAACTGAACAACTTCACTCTTCCAGGGTAGCGAAAATTCAAATCCAAGGTTCATGTGGGAGCAGGCCTATGCTTTCATACTCCCAGAAAAGGCTCTCATACACATTACATCCCCCACCAGGGTGATGACAAGCAACTTTCCTTAAGGTTCATAACTCAAAGCAGATTATTTTCAAGGCTATTCTTTCTCTGACAGTGTTATCCTTTTGGAGATTCGGGTTTTATGCATGGGTCTCTCAGGTTCAGTAGCTTACACAGTGGTAGGTCCTCTCACAGAGCTGTTAGTCTCCAAAGCTCTAGATTCCTGGAGGCACATGCCTTTTTTGCCACCCCCTTTAACTCTAATTTTAGTTTCTAGGTTTTCTTTGTTCATTTTGCCTTTGGGAATTTCCTTTACTTTCTTTCAGGCTCAGCAATGCATTTAAAAGGTTTTTTTTTTTGTTTTTTTTTTTTGTTTTTTTACTGTGTATCTAAGGAGATTTTTTACTGCTAAAGAGGTTTTATAGGGTATCTATTCCACCCTACTTCCACAAATTGCAAAAAGACTATAAATTCTTAATACTAAAAGAACAGAATTAACATGTCATGCCTGAGCTTTAGTAGAACTCCTACGTTATTTTTTTTTTTTTTTTTTACTTACCCGTGCAAAATCAAAATGGGGTTCATATTGTCCTCCAACTCCATAATTTGCTACCTGAAGGAGAGGAACAAAGTATGCATTAAAAAGAATCAAGACTACTATTCAAAAAATTAAGTCCTATTTTGGCATCTTATATGTCATGAGGAGCAAAGAGAAATGAGAAATGAGAAGCAAAGCAGTTTAAATCAATGAGAGTTCCTAAGGAACTAAGGATAAAAATCTAGGATAGCTACTATATGATTATTTTAGAACCTTAGTAAATATCCTTTTCTTTAGCAAATGTTTGGGTACATGTTTTCCTCTAATACATAACTTAAACTACAATTTTGGTTAGAATTTTTAAATTAAAGTTAAATTTTATTAAAAATAAAATTAAAATGTTTAGAATTAAGATTTTCTACAATTAGAGCTTTAAGGTTTCTATTATTAATTTTTACTAAACACTTTCCTTTGGAATTTAAATCAAGACTAATGTTTGCCAAAGCCCAAAATGCTGGGAAACTCCCAATCTATTTTAATAAAATCTCCTCCTAGGTATTTTTTTTTACCCTAAGGTAAAAGAGGCAGGAAGTTAACATGAAACTTAATTATTCCTGCTGGAGGGCGCTAACAATTTCAGTTGCTAATGACAATCCCAGTGTGAAGCAGCAAAAGGAAGTAAGAAAAATATCTGGTTTGAGTGTAAGTTCTAGCTTTCTTAGTTATAATATATGTAACTTTCAATACAATCTCAGTTTTCTTATTTGTAAACTAAGGAGAAAGATACCTTCCTTAACTCCTTCCTTACATCCCAATATGACAACATGAAAGGATAATGTGATTTAAACAGCACTGCTGATGAAATGAAAGGAGAACATAATTAAAAGAGTTTTGCCCATAGCAAAGTCCAAGTCCTATGTAAATTATTACTCTGGATATTTGATTCCTTGTGTTGTAGATGTTGGGTTGGATTGGCCTACTAAGTAAAACTGTATCAAGTAGCTTGAAAAATTCTGTGAAGGTTAAGCAAATGAGAATAAACACAGATCAGGAAAGAAGATCTATATGAGTTTTTAATAATATAATGAATACCAAGGAAGTTGTAGATTACCAATGAATAAATGGCAACTGAAGCAAATTTAAATATAGGCAACACTTCTTTGCACAGTTCCAAAATGCATAATGTTTAGCTAATCATTAACAAGACCCCTAACAACATAGTTTAAATTTCAGTTACCACAGCATATTAACTGTAATTGCATAAAGTACTAATGTTGCTGCTAGCGCTTTAGACCAGAAATTACTATGTAAAAGCTGCACATCCTGATCAATTACCAATCCTATCGCTTCTTTCAAAGTCTATCAGTGATTGGTCACTGCACATCTGTTAATCAGTTCATGCACAGGCAGCAAAATATGTAGTTGTGTTTCCTCCCCATGTGATATTTTAAAAAAATGGATAGCTGGAAGAGGGAACTGTCTAACAAAGTTAACATACAGCACAGAAATAAAAAGTAATGATGCTGTAAGTAAAATTCAAATCAAACCTAAATGGAGACATAGAAAAAAGAACTAACAAGGGGAATGCTTCCATTTGTGCTATTCAAGAAACTCTAGATATGCAGCCAGAGGAACTTGGTGAGGGCAAACTTATTAACATAAGGAAAGTGATGGTGATGGAAAGCAGAGAGATGTCTTGAAGGAAGTAATGTTGGAAAGAAATCTTCACAATAAAAAAAAAAAACAAAAAACCCTCATGAGTACTTAATATTAAAAGCACAAAGGACACAATGTTGAAAACCCAAACTTAGAAGTGTGACAATTTGCAAAGGCAGAGAAAACATGCTTACTCTGTATCATTTCACAATGAGAAGGAAAGGAATGCTTAAACTATTCCTGATGAGTGCAAAGAAATAAAGCACTTTAATTCTCAATATTCATAGTATTTTAAATCACCAAGACAATTCAGTAGGGAAGAATCGTTTCTTAAACACATGATGCTGGGACAATTGGATATCCACATGAAAAGAATGAAGCTGGACGTCTATCTCATACCATATTCAAAAATTGACTCAAAATGGATCAAAGATCTGAATGTATGGACACAGCTATAAAACTGTTAGGAAAAAACAGGTGTAAATCTTTGTGACCTTGCATTAGGCAATGGTTTCTTAGACATCTAAAGCATAAGCAATCAGGGACTTCTGTAGAGCAGGAGAATCCTAGACTCACTTCGTTCTATGGCTATACCTAGATAATACCAAAATCAGCATAAATAACCCAGAAAATGACCTGAAGACTGACAGAACAGACTCTCCTCAGCTAAATATGAAGAGGCCACAACGAAGAGGGCAGGAAGGGCTGGGATGTGGTTGTGAGCCAAACAGACTGTGAAACTGCCTGTGGCAAGGAGGGACACAATGGAGTGGAGAGGAAGAGGAACAGACCTCTGCCGCAGGCATGGGGACATGCATGGTTATATGCATATGATGAATTCCTATGACATTTGGCTTTGAAAATCAGAGAAGCCTGGCTTCTCAAGTTCTTACAATCAGTGGGGCTTAACACCTGGAACTTTAAAAATCACCAAGCTCAGCTCTGGGAGCTGGAGGGCTAGAAGAAACTGAGTCCCTGCCCTTAAATAGACAATGCAACAAAGAGTCCAGATGAGATACAGCATAGAAGAGGCAGTTTGAAAAATGCCTGGGGTATACAGGAAGATTTATTTACTAATCTCAAAGCATGTGCTGGAGGAACAGGGATTTGGGGGGACACTTCTGTAAGAACAAAAGAGCTAGAAGGTGCCATTTCCCTCCCTCATTCCCCCAGCCTAGATATACAGATACCTGTGGGAACCAGGGCAGCAGAACACTCTCCTGCCAACAGTGAGAGCCCTGCCTCACCATTCTTCTGCAGACACACCCCCTCCATCCCAGGCAGCTTCAGGTCCCCTCACACAGCAGACCTGCATGAACCTTACTAACAGCACACCTCCTCCTTCCCTGAGCTCTTCCATGGACCCACCCCTCCATTCTAGCCTGGGCAGGAGTTTTCCCAGGGGCTGTAAGCCCTCTCCCGCAGCAAACCAGTGCAGATCTTGCTAGCCCCATGAGCCCCCACTCTCTCCAATACACTCTTAGCCAGAGTCCATCCAAAGCAGTGCCACAAGCCTAGCAGTGTGCAAGTAGCCCTGACTGGGGCCTCCACCACTCCAAAGTGACTCCTGCCCTGGGGAGAGGTGAAGATAAATAAACACCCATCAGACTGTGGCCCAGCAGGGGGCTGGTCTGACTGCAGGCCCCGCCCACCAAAAAAAGCTCCTCAGTTCACAACACAGGGCAAGCACCCTGCAGTCTGGTGCTGCCACATCTTTGGCAAATGTCTGCTCTGACTCAACTTAAGGCCACGGTGGCCCCAGACTGGCCCACTAACAACACAGGGACCAAAACCTGCTCACAACAGTCAAGAAGAGCCATTGCATATGACTGGACTAAAGGCAAACGTGGCTCAGCCACAACAGTAGGGTGCATGTGACATACAGAGGACATACCCCTGGAGCACTGGATTCTGGTGAACAGGGGACATTGCACTGCAGGGCACTACAGGACCACTTCTTCATAAAGCCACTACTTTCCAGAGCAGGAGACAAAGCTGACTTACACATAGAAACAAACACAGAGTCAGACAAGTCCCAAAATGAAAGAAGAAGACAAAATTACAAGAGACCTAAATGAAACAGAGGTAAGTAAATATAGCTGATAGAGAATTTAAAGTAACAGTCATAAAGATATTCACTGGACTTGAGAACAAAGTGAAGGACCCCAACAAAGAGACAGAAAACATAAAAAAAGAACCAGAGATGAACAACTCAATAACCAGAATTAAAAATACAGTAGAGGGAATAAACAGTAGAATAGAGGAAGTAGAAAAACATCAGTAACCTGGAGGACAGTAGTGGAAAGCCATCAAGTTGAACAGGAAAGAGAAAAAAAGATAATAAATGAAAATAGACTAAGAGAGGGGCGCCTGGGTGGCTCAGTGGGTTAAAGCCTCTACCTTCGGCTCAGGTCATGATCTCAGGGTCCTGGGATCGAGACCCACATCGGGCTCTGCTCAGAGGGGAGCCTGCTTCCCCCTCTCTCTCTGCCTGCCTCTCTGCCTACTTGTGATCTCCTTCCTCTCTGTCAAATAAATAAATAAATAAAATCTTTAAAAAAAAATAGACTAAGAGAACTCAGAGACACCATCAAATGTAGTAATATTTGCATTATACAGATCCTAGAAGAAAAAGAGAAAGAAAAGGAAGCAGAAAATTTGAAGAAATAACAGCTGAAAAGTTCCCAAATCTGGGGAAGGAAACAGAAATCCAGCTCCAGGAGGTACAGAGAACCCCCAACAAAATCAACATGAAGGTCAGCACAAAGACACATAGTAATTAAAATGGCAGAAAGCAGTGATAGCAAATTTTAAAAGCAGCAAGAGAAAACAGTTACATAAAAAGAGAAGCCGCATAAGGCTACCAGCAGACTTTTCAGCAGAAACTCTGAGGCCAGAAAGGAGTGCCAGGATATATTCAGAGTGCTGAAAGAAAAAGAAAAAGAAAAAACCTGCAGCCAAGAACACTCTATCCAGCAAGGCTATCATTCAGAATAAAAGGAGAGATAGTTTCCAGACAAACAGCAGTTAAAGGAATTCGTGATCACTAAACCAGCCCTATAAGAAATGTTAAAGGGTGACTCTGAATGGAAAGGAAAGACCATAAGCAGAGTAAGAAGAGTAGGAAGCACAAAAGCAGTAACATTAAGCATATCTACAAAAATCAATCAAGGGTTTCAGAAAATAAAAGGATGTACAGTATGACACCATATACCTAAAATGTGGTGGGGTAGAGGAGTAAAAATGTAATGATTTTAGAATGGATTCAAACTTAAATGATCTACTTAATATAGACTGCTATATGCATATGATATATATAAACCTCATGGTAGCTACAAATCGAAAACTGGTAATAGATGTGCAAAAATATAAAGAGAAAGGAATTCAAGTGTATCACTAAAGAAAGCCAGCAAAGCATGAGAGAAGAGAAAAAAGGAAGAACTACAAAAGAAACCATAAAACAAGTAACAAAATGGCAATAAGTACATACCTGTCAATAATTATTTTGAATGTCAATGGACTAAGAACTCCAATCAAAAAACGGTGACAAAATTGATAAAAAAAGCAAGACACATCTATATGCTGCCTACAAGAGACTCACTTCAGACCTAAAGACACATGCAGATTGAAAGTGAAGGGATGGAAAAGAATTTATCATGCAAGTGGAAGTGAAAAGAAAGCCACGATAGCAATACTTATATTGGACAAAACAGATTTTAAAACAAAGACTGTAACAAAAGACAAGGACACTATATAAACGGGACAATCCAATAAGAAGATATAACAATTGTAAATATTTATGCACCCAACATGGGAGCACCCAAATACATAAAACAGCTAATAACAAACATAAATGGGGGGCACCTGCGTGGCTCAGTAGGTTAAGCATCTGCCTTTGGCTTAGGTCATGATCTTAAGAGTCCCGGGATGGAGCCCTGTGTTGGGCTCTCCACTCAGCAGGGAGTTTGCTAGTCCCTTCTCCCTTCGCTCCTGCTCTCTCTCGCTCATACTCTCTCTCTCAGATAAATAAAATTACAAAAAAAAAAATAAAGGAAATAATTGATAATAATACAATAATACTAGGGGAATTTAACACACATAAATGGACAGATCATTCAAGCAAAAAAAAATAAGAAAAGAGTGGTTTTGGATGACACACTAGACCAAATGGATCTAATATACTCAGAACATTCCACCTTAAAACAGAATATACATTCAAGTGCACATGGAGAAACAGAATATACACTCAAGTTCACATGAACCATTCTCCAGAATAGATCACACATTAGGTCACAAAACAAGTCTCAACAAATTAAAAAGATTAAAGTCATACCAAATAACTTTTTGACCACAATGCTATAAAACTACAAAGCAACCACAAGAAAAAATATGGAAAGAACACAAAGACAGGGGCGCCTGGGTGGCTCAGTGGGTTAAAGCCTCTGCCTTCGGCTCAGGTCATGATCCCAGGGTCCTGGGATCGAGCCCCACATTGGGCTCCCTGTTCAGCGGGGAACCTGCTTCCCCCTCTCTCTCTCTGCCTGCCTCTCTGCTTGTGATCTCTCTCTCTGTCAAATAAATAAATAAAATCTTAAAAAAAAAAAAAAACACAAAGACATGGAGCTTAAATAACATGCTACTAAGCAATGAATGGGTCAACAAGAAATCAATGTAATAAATACATGGAAACAAATGAAAACGGTTCAAAATCTTTGGGATGCAGCAAAAGCTGTCCTAGAAAGGAAGTTTACAGCAAGACCTACTTCAAAAACAAGAAAAATCTCAAATACACAACCTAACCTTTCACCTAAAAGAGCCAGAAGAAGAACAAACAAAACCCCAAACCAGTAGGAAAAATAAAATAATAAAGACTCAAGCAGAAGTAAATGAAATAGAAACTATGAAAACAGATCAATGAAACCAGGAGCTGATTCTTTGAAAAGATCAACAAAATTGATAAGCCTCTAGCCAGACTCATTAAAAAAAAAAAAGGCTCAAATGAACAAAAACAGAAATGAAAGAGGAGAAAAAAACAATCGACACCACAGAAATACAAAGAATTGTAAGACAGTATTATGAAAAATTATATGCCAACAAATTGAACAACCTAGAAGAAATGGGTAGGTTCCTAGAAACATATTAACCTCCTAAAACCAAATCAGGAAAAAACAGAAAATAGAGACTGATTTGGCAATGAAAATGAATCAGTAATCAAAAACTTGCAACAAACAAATGTCTAAGAGCAGATGGCTTCACAGGTGAATTCTATTAAATATTTAAAGAGTTATACTAATTCTTCTCAAACCATTCCAAAAATAGAATAGAAAGGAATGCTTCCAAATACATTCTATGAGGCTAGCATTACCCTGATACCAAAACCAGATAAGACACTACATAAAAAGAAAACCACAGGCCAGTATTTTATTTATTTATTTATTTTTAAAAGATTTTATTTATTTGACAGAGAGAGAGATATCACAAGCAGGCAGAGGTGGGGGGGGGCAAGTGGGATTTATTCCTGGTATATATATGCAAGGGTGGTTCAATATTTGCAAAGCAATCACTATGATATGTCACATCAGTAAGAGGACGGATAAAAACCATGTGATTATTTCAACAGATTCAGAAAAAGCCTTTCACAAAGTACAACATTCATTCATGATACAAACCTTCAACAAGTAGGCTTAGAGGGAACACAGTAACATGATAAAGGCCATATATGAAAAACCAAAAGCTATTATCATACTCAATGATGAAAAAGGAGCTTTTCCCCTAAGGTTAGGAAAAAGACAAAGATGTCCATTCTTATTACTTTTATTCATCATAGTACTGGGAGCTGTAGCCATAGCAATCAAACAAGAAAAAGAAATAGAAGGCATTCAAATTGGTAAGGAAGAAGTAAAACTTTCATTATTTGCAGATGACATGATGCAGATGACTATATATAGAAAACCCTAAAGACTCCACTAAAGAAACTACTTGAACTGATAATTCAGTAAGGTCACAGGATACAAAAATCAGTATACAGAAATCCATTTGCATTTCTACACACTGATAATGAAGTAGCAGAAAGACATGAGGAAAACAGTTCCATTTACAATTTAACCAAAAATAATAGAATACCTAGGAATAAACCCAACCAAGGAGGTGAAAGACCTGTACTTAGAAAACTATAGAACACTGACTAAAGAAATTGAAGATGACTATAAAGCACTGATGAAAGAAACTGAAACGGAAAGCTATTCAATGCTCATGAACTGGAAGAACAAATACTGTTACAATGTCCATATTGCCCAAAGCAATCTACAGATTGAATGCAGTCCCTATCAAAATACCAACAGCATTTTTTACAGAACTAGAACAAAGAATACAAAAATTTGTATGGAACCACAAAAGACCTCCAATAGCCAAATAATTTTTTTTTTTTTTTTTTAAGATTTTATTTATTTTGAGAGGGAGCGAGTGAGAGAGACAGCACAAGCAGTGGGGAGGGGCAGAGGGAGAGGGAGAAGCAGACCCCCTGCCGAGCAGGGAGCCAGACTCGGGGCTTGTTCCCAGGACTCTGGGATCATGGCCCAAGCCAAAGGAAGATGCTTAACTGACTGAGCCACCCAGGTGCCCCCTAGCCAAAGCAAACTTGAAAAAGAACAAAATGGGAGGTATCATAATCCCAGATACCAAGATATACTACAAAGCTGTAGTAATCAAAACAGTATGGTATCGGCACAAAAAGAGACACACAGATCAAGAGAACAGAATAGAAAACCCAGAAATAAACCCATGATTATATGGTTAATAAATCTTTGACAAAGAAGGCAAGAATATGCAATGGGAAATACAGTCTCTTTAACAAATGGTATTGGGAAAACTGGATAGCAACATGCAAAAGAATGAAACTGAACCACTTGCTTATACCATACATGAACATAAACTTGAAATGGATTAAAGAACCAATGTGATACCGGAAACCATAAAAATCCTAGCAAAATGCACAGGCAGTAATTTCTTTGAAATTGGCTGTAGCAACATTTTTCTAGACATGTCTCTTGTGGCAAGGGAAACAAAAGCAAAAATAAACTACTGGGACTACATTAAGATTAAAAGCCTCTGCACAGCAAAGGCAACAATCACAAAACTAAAAGGCAAGCTACTGAATGGGAGAAGATACTCGCAAATGACGTATCTGATAAAGGGTTGGTATCCAAAATACAAAAGAACTTACACAACTCAACACCCAAAACACAAATAATCCAAGTTAAAAATGGACATAAGATGAACACGCATTTCTCCAAAGATGACATATAAATGGCCAACAGACACATGAAAGTATGCTCAACATCATTCATCATCAGGAAAATGTAAATCAAAACCACAATGAGATACCAGCTCACACTCGTCAAAATGGCTAAAATCAAAAATGCAGAAACAACAGGCGTTGGCAAGATTGTGGAGAAAAAGGGACCCTCGTGCACTGTTGGTGGGAAGGTAAATTGGTGCAGCTACTGTAGAAAACAGTATGGAAGTTCCTCAAAAAATTAAAAATAGAATTACCACATGATCCAGTAATTCCAGAATACAAAAACACTAATTCATAAAGATATGCACCCTTACATTTATTGCAGCATTATTTACAACAGCCAAATTTTAGAAGCAACTCAAGTGTTCATTGACAGATGAATGAAGTTATGGTATATAAACACAATGAAATATTACTCAGCCAAAAAAAAGAATGAAATCTAGCCATTTGCAACAACATGGATAGATCTAGAGAGGATAATGTTCAAATAGTCAGAGAAAGACAAATACCATATGATTTCACTCATACGTGGAATTTAAAAAACAAACAAACAAAGGAAAAAAGAGACAAACCAAAAAACAGACAACTATAAAGGATGGTTACCAGATAGGAGATGGGTGGTGGGGATGGGTGAAACAGATGATAGGGATTAAGAGTACACTTATCATGATGAGCACCGAGTACTGTACAAAATTGCTGATCACTATATTGTACTTCTGAGACTAATATAAAATTTTATGTTAACTATACTGGAATTTAGTAAAATAGAAAGAAAAGAAAAAGAGACCATAAGCAACTAAAAAATCCCAAAGCCAAAAAACAAAAAAAAAAAGACCTATCAGACTTCATCAAAATTAAAAATTTTGTGCCAAAGGACACCATCAAGAAAACGAAAGATGACCTATGGAATGGGAGAAAATATTTGCAAACCATATATCTGACAATGATCCTATATCCAGAATGTAAAAAGAATACTTACAACTCAACAATAAAAACCACAAACAACCCAATTAAGAAATAGTCAAAGGATCTGAACAAAAATTTTTTCAAAGAAATAAATGGTAAATATGCACAAGAAAAGATGCTCAACATCATTAGCCATCAGGGAAATGCAAATGAAAACTATGAGGAAAAAAACCAGACAAGAACAAGTGTTGACAAGGATGTGAACAATTGTAATCCTCATACACTGCCAATGGAATTATAAAATTGTGCAGCCATTTTGGAAAATAGTTTGGCAATTCTTCAAATGTTAAAGTTACCACAGACTCAATAATTCCATACACACACACACACACACACACACACTAGAAATTTATATGTTCAAAATTTTATATGTTCAAAAAATTTTTGTTTAATTTATATGTTCAAAAATTTATATGTTCAAAAACTTCAAAAAAAATTTATATGTACAAAAACTTGTATACAAATGTTTATAGCAGCATTAGTCATTATAGTCAAAAAGTACAAACAACCCAAATATCCTGCAGCTGATAGATACATGAAGTTATGGTACATCCAAACAATGGAATATTGCTCAGGCATGAAAATGAATAAAATGCTGATATATTAAAAACATTATGTTAAGTGATATCAGCCAGATTCAATAGGCCACATACTGTATTATTCTATTTATAGGAAATACCTAGAAAAGGCAAATTCATAGACAGAAAGGAGATTAGTAGCTGCCAGGGGCATTAGGGAGAGGGAATGGAGAGTGACTGCTTAAAGTTTTTGAAGTGATGAAATAGTCTTATAATTAGATAGTGGTGATAGCTGCACAACCATGTGCATATAATAAAACCAGGGTAAATTTTATGGTATGTGGATACTATCTCAATAGAAAAGAGAAAAAGACACATTAAAAAAAAAAAATGCCCCT
>JAPYYM010000965.1:0-14062 GCA_028534135.1 Potos flavus
TCATCTCGTATCCAATAAATATGGGATTAAGGAGTTGTTCGGGGCGGCAGTCTTCTCAACTGCCGACCCCTGCTCCCAATCTCTCTTGCAGCTGACTTGTTTGTGCCTCATTCTTCTCCCGTGCGCCGTCAGGAAGCGGCAGGTGAACATTTATCTGCTTGCTCTTCCCTCTTTTCTCTTCATTGCTCAGTTTGCCCCACAGGAGGTAACTCCTTCATACTTACAGGCTGTGACATGGGCCCCTACTGGCAGCTAGTGGAAAATCCAGAGCCTCCCTCTATGGATCTCACTGGGCCAATGCAACTTCCACTGCAGCATGTATGATGGAGCCCATGCCAAAGCTAGCCTGTAACACCTGCCTGGGAAGACTGAGTTAACTGGTGATGTCAGAAGACAAAATCCAGTTGGAGCAATCAGGACTTATTATTGTAAGAATGACAAGCGACTCTGACAGGTTTCCTTGGCCTGGGAAGCTGAGCGAATGCTGAGACCAGGGAGGCAAGGGGTCAAAAGGATCTGACAAGGGGCATAAATGAATGCATTGCATTCATGTTTAGCTTTGTGGCTATATTCATAATTATCTAGATTTATGTCTTCATTTGACTCATTTGAGTCCTCATTGCCTGTCCTTATCTCTCAGTTGGCTGAAAAATAGCTTAGAGTAATTATCTCCTATAATTTAGTGTGGTGGCAGAGAAGTCTGAGACGAACATGATTTTCTGTGCTTTTTAGAAGCACATAAACATCTTTTATTTCCTTCATAGATCTTAGTCTACTAAGATCTTCTGTAGCCTTGTAATTTAAAAAAAAAAATTGCCAGACTTGTGTAGATGTAGGTCTTTGTCATTTATGTCTCCCCAAAACATGGCTATTTCTTTCTGTCTCCATCTATGGGCTTTTCTTTTTTTTTTTCTCATCAGGTAAGTGTTCTTCCCATCATGTTTGATTTTCTCCTATTTGTTGTTCTCTTCTTCATGAATACCAATGATCTTTTCTCTTTTTTCCTGTTTTTATCTATTTCTCCTACCTCTGACCTTTATCTCTTCATCAAGAGTATCTCAAGCAACCTCATTATTTATTCAATATTCTTACAGAGTCAAGTCTTTATCACCAATGGGGATTTTAATTCTGTGGTTGCATTATTTTTGTATCATTCCCTGTATTTTATTTAAATCATAACATTCTATTGAATTTCCATTTCATCCTGTTTATATCTTTCTTCTCATACTTTATAGATGCATGGTTATAGATCATGCATAGCTTTTCGTACTCTATTAGGATGCAAGTAGTCTCTTGAAGTTTTCTTTTGGGTCCTGTAGTAGATCATTTTTATGCTTTTCCTTTCTGTCTTTATGATACCATTTCCTTTCCCTTGTCCTGAACTTTTTCTCCATAGGCTGCATGTTGAATTTTCTTCATCTTTTACTCACTTTCTATAAGAGTACTCAGACTTAAGTGTTTACCAACAAATAGAATGCATATGGTTTGTTTGTTTGTTTGTTTGTTTGGTTCCGTTCCCTATCCACTCTTTTTTAAACTTTTATTTATTTTTCTTAATTTAAATTCAATTAGCCAACCTATAGTACATCATTAGTTTCAGATGTACAGTTCAGTTACTCATGAGTTGTATATAACACCGAGTGCTCATCCCATCGTGTACCCTCCCTATCCACTTGAATGTACGTCAGTTCTTATTTCAACTTCCATGTCTATTAGACATTGAACAATTGTACTTCTGCTTTACTGGCTTTGCCTACCTTATTGTCTGATCTTCTGTTACTCTGAAGTGATAAGCACATGTAAAACTACAAAATTCTCAGTTTACACTGCTGTTGGATTCATCTTCTTTCTTCCCCTACCTAAAATACTATATATTGGGACCATACATTTTTCAACATGCAGCCTTCTCCCTCCCTGTCCAGGTGTTTCTTTGGAGCTCTCTATGGATGTAGTACAAGAGAGAGATAGTGGAGATAAAGGAAGGAAGAGATAAAGAGGTAATTAATATAACCTAGCTGCTCCTTATGCAAGTAAAAAACAAAAACAAAAATAAACAATTGGGATTACATTAAACCAAAAATTTTTGGCACAGTAAAGGAAGCCATCAATAAAACAAAAAGGCAACCTACTGAATGGGAGAAGATATTTGCAAATGAGATATCTGAGGTTAATATCCAAAATATATAAAGAACTTATACAACTCATCAATAAACAAACATAATCCAATTAAAAAATGAGCAGGGGGCAAAGGGGTGGAACTTTCCAAGATGGCGGAGGAGTAGGAGACCTTAGTTTTGTCTGGGCCCAGGAATTCAGCTAGATGGCTATCAAATTATTCTGAACACCTGTGAACTCAACCAGAGATTTAAGAAAAGATTTGCTGCAATTCTACAAATAGAAAAGTGACCACTTTCTGCAAGGTAGGAGGTGTGGAGAAGTGAATCCAAGGCCATATACTGAAAGATAAACTGCAGGGAGAGGGAGGCTCTGTAAGCTGGCTACCAGAAAGTGGTATAACAGCAGATCCCAAAATCAGAACTTTTAGAAGTCTGCTCCAGTGAGGGAAGTCCCTGCCTGAAGGGCACTCAGGTGGCAAAGTGGGGCCAAATCCTGGTTGGGACCATGTGGTCTCAGGATCCCTGGGGTCACAGGAAGAATGGGGGTACCTGAGTGTGGCAGAGTTCCCAGGCATTGGAGCGAGGAAGCCGGCTGGAACCAGCAAGCCCAGGAGTGGGCTTTCAGCTCTACGTTGCCATAAACTTCGAACTATAGAACAGATGGGTGACTACAGCGGCCCAATAAGGGGCAGAGCCCTCAAAACACTCTTTCCTCCACTGGGAGGAACAGCCTCAGTGCATGCTGCTGGAGTCTGCAGGGTTTGGAGACTCGAAGCCGAGTCTTGGACCTGAGATAGAAATGCTCAGTCACAGGCCAGATGAACAGAGTGCAGGTGGAGACTAGGGAGACAGGAGTGATTGCTTTTTCCTAAGGTCACACTGAGGAGTGGGGGGGGGCACGAGCTTTTGGCTCTGGGGCTAGAGATTGATAGGCCTCCATTTTCATTCTCACCCTCTAAAGCAGCACAGAAATCCTTCAGGGAACATAAGCCACATAGAGTAATACGGAGCTGCTTACTTTAGCCTGGCCCCTGGCAAGGGTAGTGGAATTCCAACCAGGGCAAAGACACCTGAGAATCAGCACAAGAGACCCCTCCCCCAGGAACATCTGGCTAAGACCAAGTTTACTGATCACACAGAACTGCAAAACTCCATCACTAGGAGAAAATAGTAAATAGAATTCATGGGGTTTTTTCATGATTCTTTAGTCTTTCAATTTTTTTTCCTCTTTCCTTTTCAACCAATTTCTTATTTTATCAACTTTTTAAAAGTCTTTTTTAAATTTTCACTTCTACAGTTACATTCTTTCCTTTCATTGTATTTAATTTTATTTGTGTATATATATATGTATTTTTTTTTTCCTTTACGATTTTGGGATGCAGTTTCTTCTAACAAACAGATGAAAATACATCCAGAATACAGTGTAGTGCTCTATTCTGTTCACCTGTTTATATTCTTTCTTTTTTTGTTTTGTCTTTTAATTTTCATTTTTACAGTTACGTTCTATCCTTTCATTGTATTTAATCTTATTTTTGTACATATATAAGTTTTTCTTTCTTTACAATTTTGGCATCCAGTTTTACAACAAACAAACCAAAATGCACACAGTATCCAGTATATTGCTCTGTTCTATTCACCTGTCTGATTCAATTCTCTCTCGCGTGCGCTCTTCTTTTTTTTTTTTTTTTTGGCTTGAATTATTTTTTCGGTTTCGGGTCTCTTCTGATTTATTTAGTGTATATTTCTCTGGGGTCATTCTTGCCATTTTGGTATTTTGTTCTCTTGTTCATCTACTCTTCTCTGGACAGAATGGCAAGATGGAAAAACTCCCCTCAAAAAAGAGAACAAGAGGCAGTACTGACTGCCAGGGACCTAACTAGTTTGGATATAAGTAAGATGTCAGAACTAAAGTTCAGAATAATGATTATAAAGATACTATCTGGGCTTGAAAAAAAGCACAGAAGGCACTAGAAAACCCCTTTCTGGTGAAATAAAAGAACTAAAATCAAGTCAAAATAAAAAAGGCTATTAATGAGATGCAATAAAAAATGGAGGCTATACAGCTGCCTGGGTGGCTCGGTAGGTTAAGTGTCTGCCTTTGGTGCAGGTCATGATCCCAGGATTCTGGGATCAAGCTCCGTGTAGGACTCCCTGCTCCACAGGGAGAGCCTGCTTCTCCCTCTGCCCCCTGGCTTGTGTTCTCTCTCTCCCACTCTCTCTCTACCTCAAATAAATAAAATCTTAAAAAAATGAAGGCTCTAAATGCTAAGATAAATGAGGCAGAAGAGAGAATTAGTGATATAGGAGACAAGATGATGGAGAACAAAGAAGCTGAGAAAAAGATAAACAACTACTGGACCACAAGGGGAGAATTTGAAGGATAAGTGATACCATAAAGCAAAACAATATTAGACTAATTGGGATCCCAGAAGAAGAGGAAAGAGAGAGGGGGCAGAAGGTATATTTAGAGCAAATTATAGCAGAGAACTTCCCTAATCTGGGGGAAGGGAACAGGCATTCAAGTCCAAGAGGCATAGAGAATCCCCCTCAAAATCAATAAAAATAGGTCAACACTTCAATATATAATAGTGAAGCTTACAAATCTTAGAGACAAAAAGAAAATCCTGAAAACATCTCAGGACAAGAGGTTGGTAACCTACAAGGGTAGAAGCATTAGTTGGCAGCAGACCTATCCACAGAGAGCTGGCAGGCCAGAAAAGACTGGCATGATATATTCAGGGCACTAAATGAGAAAAATATGCAGCCAAGAATACTTTATCCAGCGAGGTTGTTATTCAAAATAGAAGGAGAGATTAAAAGTGTCCAGGACAAACAGAAACTAAAAGAATTTGTGATCGAGATGCCTGGGTGGCTCAGTCGGGTAAGTGTCTGCCTTCAGCTCAGGTCATGTTCCCAGGGTCCTGCGATTGAACACTGCATTGGGCTCATTGCTCACTGAGGAGCCTGCTTCTCCCACTACTTGGTGCTCCCCCTGCTTGTGTGCGCACTCTCTCTCTCTCTCTCTGACAAATAAATAAATAAAATCTTAAAAAACAAATAAATAAATAATGAATAAAAGAATTTGTGATCACTAAACCAGCCCTATAAGAAATATTAAAGGAGAATCCTTTAAGCAAAGAGAGAGCCCAAAAGTAACATAGACCAGAAAGGAACAGAGACAATATACAGAAACAGTGACTTTACAAGTAATACAATGGCACTAAATTCATATCTTTCAATAGTTACTGAATGTAAATGGGCTAAATGCCCCAATCAGAAGATGGGGGTATCAGATTGGATAAAAAAGCAAGACCCATCAATATGCTGTCCGCAAGAGACTCATTTTGGATCCAAAGACATCTCCAGATTGAAAGTTAGGGGGTGGAAAACCACTTATCATGCTAATGGACATCCAAAGACAACTGGGGTAGCAATCCTTTTTTTAGACAAATTAGATTTTAAACCAGACTATAAAAAGAGATGAGGAAGGACACCATATCATAATTAAAGTGTCTATCCAGCAAGAAGATCTAACAATTATAAATATTCATGACCCTAACATGGGAGCAACCAGTTATAAAAACCAATTAATAACAAAATTAAAGAAACACATTGATAATAATACAATAATTGTAGGGGACTTTAACACCCCACTCACTGCAATGGATAGATAATCTAAACAGAAGATCAACAAAGAAACAAGAGCTTTGAATGACCAGAAGGATTTCACAGATATATTCAGAGTATTCCACCCTAAAGCAACAGAATACACATTCTTCTCAAGTGCACATGGAACATTCTCCTGAATAGATCACATACTAGGTCACAAATCAGGTCTCGACTAGTACCAAAAGATTAGGATCATTCCCTGCATGTTTTCAGACCATAATGCTTTGAAACTTGAACTCAGTCACAAGAGGAAAGTTAGAAAGAACTCAAAATCATGGAGGTTAAAGAACATTCTACTAAAGAATGAATGGGTCAACCAGGAATTGGGTATGGACATTGAGGAGGGCATGTGATGTAATGAGCATGGAGTATTATATAAGACTGATGAATCACAGACCTGTACCTCTAAAACCAATAATACATTATATGTTAATTAATTGAATATAAATAACAAAGTGTTAAAAAAAAAGGACATCTTGACACATGCTACAATGCAGATGAACCTTGAAGACATTATGCTGAGGGAAATAAGCCAGTCATAAAAGGGCCATATGATTCCACATATAGGAGGTCCCTAGATTCATAAAGACAGAAAGCAAAATGGTGGTTGCCAAGGGCTGGATTGAAGGGCTAATGGGTAGTTTTTGTTCAATGGGTACAGCATTTCTGTTAGGGAGATGAAAAACTCTGGAAATGGATTGTGTTGATCACTGGGCAACAGTGTGACTGTAATTAGTGTACACTTGAAAATGGTTGAAATGATAAATCTTATCATTTTATATTTTATCACAAAATTTATATTTTATCACAAAATTTTTTAACAATTCTATAAATAAATAAATAAATGAAAAAAATGAGCAGGGATTCTAAATAGTCTTTTTTCCACAGAAGACATACAGATGGCTAACAGACAGATGTAAAGATGCTCAAAAGCACTAGGCAGGATGGAAATGCAAATCAAAACCACCACGAGTTATTACCTCACACCAGTCAGAATGGCTAGTATCAAAAAGACAAGAAATAACAAGTGTTGGCAAAGACGTGGAGAAAAGGAAACCCTCTTGCACTGTTGGTGGGAATGTGAATTGGTGCAACCACAATATGGAAGTTGCTCAAAATTAAAAAGAAAACAACAGCAGTCATATGATTCAGTAATTCTACTGCTTGGTATATACCAGAAGAAAATGAAGACACTAATTCAAAAAAATACATGCAACTCTATGTTTATTGCAGCATTATTTGCAATAGCGAAGATATGGAAGTGACCTAAGTGTCCATCAACAGAGCGATAGATAAAGAAGTGATATATATAATGAATATACTTGAATATATATTCAGATATATATTGATAGATATGTATATCTAAATATATATTCATATTAAGATTATATGAATATAAATAAAATACAATGTATGTATACTATATATGTATACAGTATGTATGTATACACACACACAATAGGATATTACTCAGCCATGAAAATGAAATTCTGCCATTCTCAATGACATGGATGGACCCAGAGTATATTACACTAAGTGAAATAAGTCAGACAGAAATGGACAAATAGCATATAATTTCACTTATATGTGGAACCTAAAAAACGAATAAGCAAATAAAAAACAAAAAACCAGACTCAGAAACTCATAAATACAGGGAACAAACTGGTGGTTACCAGAGGGGAGGGGATTGTGGGGATGAGTAGAATAGGTGAAGAGGATTGAGAGATACAAACTTCTAGTTATAAAATAAATAAGTCATGAGGATATAAAGTACAGTATAGGGAATATAATCAGTAATAGTATAATAACTTTGTATGGTGACAGATGGTAATTACACTTATTGTGGTGAGCATTTTGTAATGTATATAATTGTCAAATTACTATGTTTTAGACCTGAAAGTAACATAATATTGCATGTCAGCTGTACTTCAATTAAAAAAAAAAGAACTCTGGCTACTTCAAAAAGCAATGCATATCTGGTAAAGTGATAACCACAAAATTTTCAGTTGGTGCACACCTTTGATCTGATGTGGGGCAAAGAGATAGATATTATGTATTTTTTATACTATTTCATATGATAAAACTTGACTATGCTTTGAAGGGTAGGAATTTCTTTATACAGCTCAAAATTACCTTAAATTCAGGTGTTTTTATGTTCTCGGATCTAGTTTTGGCTGATGTGTTGCGTTTTCATTTTAGTTGCTTTTACATTACGACTGCGAACTAAAGGCAGTTTCCCTTGCCAAAAACAAGAATCTGTCGAAATGTCAAAATTTTGAGGAATTCACCATTAAATTACAGCTATGCTCAGTAATCACATTAAACCAAAAGTCGCTAAAGCACAAGGGATTACCACTGAGAGTCAGCTGAGAACCAGGAGAGATTTAAGTCAAAGAGAATGAACAGAACCAGTGTGGTGGGGGAGTGCAAAAATTCTTTCTTAGTGCCTGAATAAAGAACTGAATATGTTTTGCTTTGATTTTCTAAACCATATTCGTGCATACCGAAGCTGATTTGGAGATAGAAAAGATTTTGAAGCCAAACAACTAGCTATTTTTAAAACATACGGCTTAATTAAATTGAGCCTGTTGTTTTCAATACAATAAACTGTTTAAATCCAATCATTTAAAAATAAAAATTTATATACATGGTGAGGTTTGAGAATATAGTACTATATCAGTTCCTGAATCAAAGAAAATTGGTGAAAGGCTAAATTTTAAAACAGCCACTTTTCTTTAATCAGATTTCCTCTACATTTTTCTTAGCCTTTGTGTGTGTGTTTCCTTTTGACAGTTTAGAGCATCGAGGTCAGAATGTCAGGAATGAAGCAGATAACAAAAAGAACATGCAGTAGAGCCTCAAAAGAAAATGCTTGTTCAATATTTGCAATTGACTAAAAGGGAAAAATATTGAAGTACATTGATTATCAAAGCATTCAAGGCACTAAGTAGATTAGAGGGTTTGCTGCTGCTTATGAAACTGAGACATCTCACAGAAACGTCAAGCTATACTTTGCACTATCTCATAACAGCTTGTCATTCCACAACTAATGTGGAAATGTGGCATTGCAAGGTTTATGAAATATATATATTTTTATTGATTCTATGCCTTCAAGTTCAGGCTTACATTTTCCATCCAGGAATAAATAATTTATGGAATTAATTTTTCATTATAACTTTCTCACAGTTGCTGAATTAGAAATGGTCTGACACTAAACGTGGATGTAAATTGAACATATTTCTGTGTAGGAATTCTAGGGAGTAGTGAATCATAGAGCTGGGCTGTTTTAGAGTTGCCGAATATATTTGTGTAGTCAGTTTCAATATATTTGGACCTGAATTGTATAGAGAACCTTTAAAAGCAGAACTCAAACAGCCTTATTTGTTCTGGTAATGAATGAATCACTGTAATGTATAAGCCTCCCAAATGAAAACTCGTTAGCAGAGTTAACTGCTAAACAATTATTTCCAGTGTATACCTCCCAGATTAATTAGTTAGCCTCGACCCAGAAGACCAAAGCTTGAAATAAATTAGTTTGAGCCTAATAGTAATAAGCCTAAGAATTTTAATAAAAATTGAAGCCCCCATTGGTACTATTTATACCATGGCCACTAACATTCAATGAAGTCTGATATGTTATTATTGAGACATGAACTAGAAGGTGCCTTATGTGTCAGGGCAAATGATACTTCAACATTTAAGTATATTTATTAGTACTTATTAGGTAACAGACATTGTTCTAAGTGCTAAACAATCATCAGTGAACAAAACAGACAAAAGTCCATGCTCTTGTGCAGTTTACATTCTAGTGAGAGAAGGCTATAAACAATAAACATAATAAGTATGTAAATTATGCAGTATGTTAGAAGGTGGCAAATGATATGAAACAAAACACAGATGGTTAAGAGGGATCAGGAGTGGTTCTAATTTTAGGTGAGGAAGTCAAGGTGGGCTTTACTGGGAATATGACAGCTGAGCTAAGTAAGATTTGAAGAAGGAGAGAGTGAACTGTGAATGTAGTTGGGAAGAGAGCACCTTAGATAGAAAAGCTGGTGCAAAAGCCCTGAGACAGGAGCATGCCTGGAGATATGAGGACAGGAAGGCCGATGTGTCTGGAATGGAAGGAGCAAGTTAGGAAAATAGTAGTAGAAGGGGTTTAGGTAGGTTAATAAGTAATTGGCTTACTTAGGCCCTATAGGTCAGCAGAAGGACATAACCTATAATTCTGACTTCTATTTTAACAAGATTACCTTGGTTGCTATGTTGAAAAAGGACTGTAAGGGGCAAGGCATAAATAGAGAGATCTCTTAGGAGGTGATTGCAATAATCCAGGTGATTAGTGGTTCAGACCAGGGAGGTGGTAAGGGTCTGGATATATGTTGAAGGTACAGGCAACAAGATTTCCTGATGGATGTGATGGGGCATATGAGAAACAGGCAAGGTATTTAAATTTAACAAGTGTGAGTTATTAACTGAAATGGGGAAGACTATGGGTGGTACAGGTTTGTAGAGGGAAATTAGTTCAGTTTTGGAAGTGCAAAATTTGAGAATTCTTTTAGTGGAAATAGTAAATAGGAAGTTGCTAAATCAACCTGGGGTCCAGGGAAAAGGCTAAAGCTGGAGGAAGAAATTTGGGATTTTTCAGCATATGGATTACATCTAAAGCCATGAGTTTACAAGATCCCCAAGGGAGCAAATATAACCAGAAAAGAAACAACTTCCAAGAACTATACTTGGGGTGCTCCTAAGAGCACCCCTAAGAGCATTATTTATATGAAAATATAAACAGTAAAGTTTGTTGAAAAGTAGCCAGTGAGGTCACAGGAAAACCATTACAGCATGCTATTGGGGTAACCAAGAGAAGAAATGTTTCTACGAGAAGAAAGTGGTCAACTTTAACAAATGCCATTGATTGATTAAGTAAAATTAGTATTGCAAATTGTCTGCTGGATTTAACAATGACTGTGACATGCACAATTTCTGTGGCATAGTGGAAATGAAAATACCTCATTGGAGTAAGTTTAAGAAAGAGTTGGAGAAGAGGCATTAAAAACAGAAATTATACACAATTCTTTTAAGTTTTAGTATAAAGGGGAGTAAAAAAATGGGATAGCTGGAGTGGGAAGAGGGACAAGAGATTTTAAGATGAGAGAAATAATGAAATATTTATTTCCTAATGACAATAGCCCAATGGAGAGGATAAAACATGTTTTAAGAGAGGGAGAAGAGGGGCACCTGGGTGGCTCAGTTGGTTAAGCATCTGCCTTTGGCTCAGATCATGACCCCAGAGTCCTGGGATCGAGTCCCACAATAGGCTCCTTGCTCAGTGGGGAGTCTGCTTCTTCCTCTGTCTGTTGCTCCCTTACTTGTGCTCTCTTTCTCTCTGATGAATGAATAAATAAATTTTTAAAAAGAGAGAGAGGAGAAAACTGTTGGAACTATCTTCTTGACTGAACAAGAGGAGATGGGATCTAGTGTCCACCTGGAGCGTTGACCTTATTTAAGAGCATTCACAGTTAACCAGTTAATCTACCATGATCGAGAAGAAAACAAAATCTGTGGGTAAAGATGATGATAGACGGCTAGATGTGCTCGTAGGCCTCTGTGGAAAGTTCACTTTTGGATGCTTTTATTTCTCTCATTTAAATATTAAGGAAGATCTTCAGCTGAAAGTAAGATTGAGGAAAAGGTGCTAAAGATTTGAAGAAAGGAGAGAAGGTATGAAACTGTCATCTAAGAGAGTGGGTAAAGGAATGGACTGGGCAGATATCATACAGCTGCAAGATAACATTAAGGGAACATTTAAATAATAATGATAGCACATAAACATATTGAGTGCTCATGTTTTGGGCACTGTTTTAGAAAGCTTACATTTATTGACCTATGAACTGGCACAATTATTATTCTTATTTTAAGATAAGAAAATCAAGAAGCTATCTGTGGTCACATAGCCAAGTAAATGGTGGAGGCATGATATGAAGCCAGGCTGTTTGACTCCAGACAGCAGGCTATTTTTCGACACAATCAAATATTTGTTGATTGAAAAAATTAAGGACTGGGTCCAGTCTTAATTTTGGCTTAGTGGCTCAGTCAGTTGGGTGACCCACTCTTGATTTTGGTTTGGGTGATGATCTTGGAGTTGTGGGATTGAGCCCTGAGTCGGGCTCTGCACTGGACGTGCACCCTGTTTGGGATTCTCTCTCTCTCTTTCCCTCTGCCCCTCCATCTCTCTCTCTCTCTCTCTCTAATGAAAAAAAAATTAAGGATAAATTAAAGGAAGGAAAGATGAACAGTCACTACTATATCCACAGTCTGTGGCCTTTCTGCTAAGTCATTTTTGTACTCATGTGACCTAAATGATGTTTTCCAGATCTTATACCTATGTCTTTGTGTGGAGGAGGAGCTGTAGAGGTAAGGATGTGGCCTAGACATCTTATAGACTTAGGCTTGAATCTCAGCCCTTTTTTTACTAGCTAAATTATCTTGGCCAAGTAACTTAATCTTTCTGAGCCCTAATTCCTTCATTTTTTTTTTTTTTTTAACAGAGAGAAAGATCACAAGTAGGCAGAGAGGCAGGCAGAGAGAGGGGGGAAGCAGGCTTCCCGCTGAGCAGAGAGCCCGATGCGGGGCTCGATCCCAGGACCCTGAGATCATGACCTGAGCCGACGGCAGAGGCCCCAACCCACTGAGCCACCCAGGCGCCCCCTTCATTTTTAAAATGAGAATAACATATACTTTACAGCATTTATGGACATTAATAGAATCATGTATACAAAATATCTGGTGTAGTACTCCGTACACAGTAGGTTCTCCATAAGATTAGTTTTCTTTTCCCTCCCTGTTTTGGTCAGTTGCCCAGAACCCTCCCCAGAATGGACCCTTCTTTGCACTTGCCAGTTCCACTGCCATAAATGCAGTCATGGCTCTCAATCCAGCTAAGTCTCCTTGTAGTATAAGAGGTAGAAAGGAAAGGCTATCCTGCACTCTTACCTGTTGGGACCCTCTGCGGCTTAATTTTGGATGCCTCTCTTACCCCTCTGCAATTAGCCGGCTCAAAACATGAGGACCTTCCAAGGAGGGTCCTCTGGCAGACCCAACCTTCCTGCCCACACCAGCCGCTGAATCAATTCCTTGAGTTCTGAAATCCACACGGTGTGGCCGGAGTCAGGTCTTGATTAATCTGACCTGTGGTATCCTGACTTTACTGTCCAACGCGTGCAGCAAAAGAGTGCCCCTAATTTTAATATCAGTTTTACAACCCTAAATTTACAAAATGGTCACTTCAGGGAATAATCAATCCACATTACAAGTGTGCTCCAAAAGATTTTTCCTGGAGCAGTATTGTTTTTCCCCCAGCAATTATGTGTTTTTCAAAGGAAGACATAAATAGTTTTGCATCCCAACCATAAGGTCTAGGCAAGTGGTGGCTTTTCTTTTTCAATTTTTATGGTTCTGAACACCAGCGCTTAATAATTTGCTGAGCTTCAGCCTGGTCTGAAAGCAATGGATTCCCAAAGAGTAAACACACAGGCTTCTATATGCTATACTTACAGCCACTAATGAAAATGCGAGTCTTTATTTTTTCATAATTTGGACGAATCTGAGGCCACTTTGATTTTATATTGTCAATAATAGTAAAAGAATTGAATCTATATTTTAGAAAGTTGTGAAAAGTCAACTCCAGGCAACTAAGGTAAACGAAAAAAACAAACCCCTTACTTTTCCTTAACCACTCAGCAGCTGGTGCAAACCGTGCAATCTAAAGAGAAGAGGCGGGGCCAGTTAGCGAGGTCTGCGGCTGTGCGGAAGCCCAGCCAGTGAAGAGCGTGCTTCGTGGCTAGAGTAGCCACGAACACGCCTGGGCCTCTGTGCCCCGCCCTCCGGGCTTCTGGCTTTTCGTGGAACGTTCTGGAAGTTTGAGAGGCGACGTGGCCCCAGGGACCTGCTGATTTGGTAGGTGTGTTTGCAGCTACTGAAGACCTGGCTCTTCATGTTTTTGTTGCTTCCGTCTCTTGCGAGTGTGTTTTTTTCTTCAAACGTGCCAAGGCCCAGTCTGTACCTCAGAGCTTCGGCGGGGTGAGAGAGGATTCGCCCTACTCCTTTCTTCCTTTCGGAGTTGTGTGGAAAGGGGTTTCCTCATGTTTTTGTTGTAGGGTTGAAGAAGTGTTTCTTTTTCAGAAGTCCTATCGTTGTGCAGCCTGCGAATTTATATTTTATTTACTTTCGGTGTTGTCTGTAACCTGTTTCCCCGCTAACGGGGGGGGGGGGGGGGGGGG